>JAJOZX010009000.1:130000-169689 GCA_023014485.1 Bathynomus jamesi
TGTATATATATGTATGTGTGTATATATATGTATGTGTGTATATATATGTATGTATGTATATGTATGTATGTATGTATATAAAATAAATAATCGGCATCATATCCACTCTTATTCGCGGTCGTGAAGTGGGAATGCAATGCTTCAAGTGGAAATTTTGGATGAGTAAAGCGTTTCCCGATTTGGGAGAGGTATAACGAAGGATTGCGGGGTAATTTTTTTAAGAAAATCTGACTTAAATTGGGAATTTCCACAGTGGAAATAGGGATAGATTAGTATGAGAAATTCCCTCCTCCTAGATTCCAATTTCCGGTTTCTCATTCTTGGATGAAGACTAAAATGGGACTGATCAAGATTTGAAAGAGACCCAACGAAATTCCAACTGATCTTCCATAGTGTTTGTTTGATTTTAACCCTTTACTGCCCAAACGGATGAATTTGTAACATGTCAAAATACACGTATTCATAACTTAACCCTACAAAAAATTCGGCCGGTAAAGGGTTAAGGGTATATTTCTACTGTTTGGGTTCCTATTTTGGTCAACTTCCAAACACTTTAAAATGGTTTCATAAAGAGGGAAACTCCGTCCCTAGAGATATACCGTTCACCAAATCACCCAAACCAACATACTCAACGGCAACCATAAACGCTCTTCTACTATACCCAATCTTTTGCTCTGCAAGTTGATTTTGGTCTCAGAATTTTATATATACACAGTGTGTGGTGTGTGTGTATATATATATATATATATATATATATATATATATATATATATACAAACACACGAAGAGAGTGTAGACACCAATCGACCAGGGAAGTATTGCGGGGAAGGGGGATGTTAGACAGGGATTGCTGGAACTCTCGTTTCTCCTGTCACTGTGCTCAGCTGATCGTTTTCCGTGTTTCATCTACCCTGTGAGCAGTTCAGCATGCTCTCAAACACACACTTCTCCCTCTATTCTTCACGCCACATAACACGCATCTTACACACTACACTCTTCAAAATTTATATTAAAAAAAAGAAAAATGGTATCATTGAGCCTTGCAGACCTTGTTTTTGGCTCTCTCCTTCTGCGGAGGGTTAATTTTTGCGAGCGCTTGCCCTCAGCCCTCTCCTTCCTACACACACACACACACACACACACACACACACATATATATATATATATATATATTATATATATATATATGGGAATGAACTCAGAATGGTTCCCTGAGTTTTTTATGATACACACAGACCGTGCATGGAACAAGGAACTCTTCTAGGAAAAGTAAATCCACTATAGTCCGAATAAGTAATGGTAAATGACAAATACTATAGTTTTTCTTTTTCATGATGCTAGCCCGACGTGGGCAACGGGTCACTCGCAAAGAGGTCCCAAAAATATAGCTTCCCTCACCAGCTATCTGCAAAGCAGATAGGATCCAGCTTGTTCCATGCACGGTCTGTGTGTATCATAAAAAACCTCAGGGAACCATTCTGAGTTCATTCCCATCATGAAACGGACATGTTATGTGCCTTGAAAAGTGGACGTTCAATTCTGCCAGTGGAGGTTTAAGTTTTGGTTTTGGGCTAAAAATATAATAGTTACCCCTTTTTCTTTGATGTATTCAATCTGACGTGAAGGCAGCGAGTCTTTTGCTTATTTTGAGGTTCTAAATGTGGCTGAGCTAGGCTGCTTTAAACCTAGATCCTGTCCCAAAGATGGATCCTATCTGCTTTGCAGATAGCTGGTGAGGGAAGCTATGTTTTTGGGACCTCTCTGCCAGTGACCCATTGCCCACGTCGGGCTAGCATCATGAAAAATAAAAACTATGGTATTTGTCATTTACCATTACTTATTCGGACTATAATGGATTTAATTTTCCTAGAAGAGTTCCTTGTTCCGTGCACGGTCTGTGTGTATCATATATATATAAATATATATATAAAATAATATATATATATTATATATATAATTTAGTGATGGATCGAGTGGTCGGTTTTCACAACCGCGGTTGCGGTTGTGTTTGCGGTTTTCGAATTTTTTCCAACCGCTGTTGCGGTTGCAGTTATCATATACTAGGAAAAATGCGTAATTATTAACTGGATTTAGCCACTATAGTGCGATTTAGCCACACTTGGTACATAATATATACTAAATAGTATTTATTTAGTAAATACCTTATGTTGAACACAAGTTTTGCAATACACCGCTACCGCAATCACAGTTGTATCGTTATTCAATAAACTAAACATTACACAATATGAAAAACCGTTGTAGATATGAAGAGCTCATAACATTACACCGATAACAATCAAAGCAGAACGAGGACTGATGTTGTCAACTAGCAGCGAGTTGAGACTGCGCAGGTCCGTTTTAACACAGACCACTTCTTTACCCCCTTTTGGGGGGAGTCATGTTCGAGAAACCACCCCTTTGGCCAACCAAGGCCATTGACCAAGTTACACGAACCCGAGAGGTCCGTCGAGCAGGAATAAGCTTTATTGACTATTGTACTAAAGGCGATTTTAGTTTGAAGAAAATTAAATATAAATAAATGTTGCTTCATGGAGCTCACAGAGTAATAACTTAGAGCGCAGTTTAAACCAATTTTACTACGGCAGCCGTATGACGTCACGTTTAAGCACGCATAAGGAGACCCATCATTTTCTTTTTAAAAAAAGAAATATTTCTAATTAACCTAAAATTAAAATTAACTAAGCTTTTACAACCGCAACCGCACTTATGGAACGGCGGTTGCGGTTGTGAATTTTTGTGCGGTTGTAGTGCGGTTGCGGTTGCGGTTGCGGTTATTCGATCCATCACTAATATATATATATATATATATATATATATATATATATATATATATATATATATATATATATACCGGGTGTTTATAAAGTCCCTATCTATTTCAGTGAAAAACGTAGCAAAAAGGGTAAAATTCAATAACAGTACAATAAAAGGCATACATTTAATGAATACTTAAGCATATGATTCTACATGACACCATCAGTATCTCTACAGAGTTCGAATCTGTCAGCAGCATTGCGGAACACATTTTGGAGCATGACGGGGGTTATTTTTGTAACTATTGTTACGATACGAGCACATAAATGTCCCAGCTTCATTCAGATGGCATTTTAAACACCGTCGTCTTTCAACAAGATGGGGCACCTTGTCATTACGCAAACATTGTTCGGGAGTACCTAAATGAACGATTTCCAAATCGGTTGATCGGACGTGGAGGCAACAGGCTCTTGGCGGCTCGATCTTCTGACCTAACGCCCTTGGATTTCTTTGCATGGGGCTTTATCAAATCAAACGTCTATCAAACGAGGGTTATAAATCTGCAAGACTTACGCGCTCGTATCGTAACAGCAGTTACAAAAATAACCCCTGTCATGTGTTCCGCAGTGCTGCTGACAGATTCGAACTCTGTAGAGATACTGATGGTGCTCATGTAGAATTATATGCTTAAGTATTCCTTAAATGTAAGCCTTCTATTATATTGTTATTGAATTTTACCCTTTTTGCTACGTTTTCACTGAAATAGATAGGGACTTTATAAACATCCTGTATGATAATTACTTTTCCGAATTTCACTCGCGTTACGATTTTAACTAAAAAAACTAAACAAAATTACTACTACTTTATGCTGCCTCAGGATTTTATACACCCAGATTTTGTTTTATTTTAGGTCAGGTTAGGTTGAACCCCCTAAAACATCTACAAGAAAGCAGTAGCTATTTCCCGGGCAGGAGGAAAATGATGCAAAATATAGCACTGAATAGGAGCGAACGTAACTTTATATACTGTATAATACAGTGGTTCTTCACCTTTTTAGGCTGCGATCCAAATTCTGGTCTCGGGGCTAGCTCGGCGACCAATGCCTTCAAACAGTTCACTCGTAATAGATAATAAAGTAAATAATAATGGTAAAATGATTAAGGATAACGTAAATAAATGATAAATGACAATTTAATGACCCAAGTTTGGGTCGCGACCCAGAGGTTAAGAACCACTGGTATAATGTATATACACAATGGCTAATACGAAAGTTACTCTGGTGAGAAAAAGGTGGAGGCCATTTCCTCACGAGTGTAACTCGCTTCCATATTAGCCATTGCGTATTATTCTACTTGCAACAAAAAAAAAAGGTCCAAAAACAAGAGATCAATTTGAACATTTGTTTTAATTCTAATGTATTACTTTTGTAAATTTAATTTAAAATAAGTTTTTCTAGGAGACAGGACTTATGGAACACCCTGTATTTAATTATTTATTTAATTATTTATTTATAAAGTGATACTTTAATTTCGTTTATTATTCTTATTATTAAAATATGATGCATAAATAAATTCTGATGACCATAGATTAAGCATTTTAAGCCTTTACTCGTCTTAAAATTCCATAGAAAAGTTATACATAATTTTTATATTTTGGCCAATCTGTCTTTCAGTGTTAATTTTGACATAAAATCCTATTATAAAACCGTACAAGTTATTTTATCTTCGTTATTTTAATTTAATTGTTACAACTTCTGGTTTATAAATTTATTTCAACTCTAGTGAATAATACAATCTGATCACTTTGTATGTGAATTTCTTTCAAAAGAGGCACTCTTGATGGAGTGATGAGATTTCGTAATGTTAAGCACTATAAATCGGCGCATTTCAACCGTTGGTACCTACTGTAGAAGGTTTTCAAATGGCAAAGTTCCAGAAAAGAAATCCCTAGAAACAAAATTTCTGAAAAGCATAAAAAATTACTAATTCGTAATATTCTCTATTTCATTTCTTTTGGTGACGGTAATAAAATTGTAAAAACATAACCTAATCATTACTAATTAGCATTTTTTTATGCTTTTAGAAATTTGGTTTCTAGTCTTAAAGTTTTTCCAAAATTGTATTTAAAGATGAAAAAATATAAATATGAAAACCAGGTGTCTGCGATCGAGAAAAGTAAATGAAATGAAAGAATAAGTTTTTTATCATTTCTTAAGAATGTGTTATTGAAGGAAGTAGAGGGCGAATCAAGTACAACTTTAACTTCCATGAGATCTAGGCACGTCTTAAGTGGCACTTGAGGGAAGATGAATCCTAAAAGTGGTACTTGGCAAAACAAGATTGAAAAGCAATGCTGTAAATAAAGAATAATGTAATTTTCTGGTGGTGGTCTTTATTGTATGCATTCGATTTCCCCCAAACAAATCCATTTCTGATAGCATGCGTGCCTGTAATAATTATAGAGTACTGAGAACATAATTCTAGTTGGCACTGTGCCAGAAACAAAATACGGACAAAGTCTTTTCAGTAAGAATAATTGCATACAAATTGCTCAGATAATTGTTGCGGAGTCGAAGAAATCGTGCAGTGTGTGTGTGTGTGTGTGTGTGTGTGTGTGTGTGTGTGTGTGTGTGGCTCGACTAATAATAACTGAAACCTTAAGTTGAAAGTAAAAAATTTTTCTATTTTTAAATACTTCCAAAAATCATCCACATATAAAGTTCCTTATAATGTCGCATCAGGGATGTTGTCATACACTATGAATAATATTTTCCTCATATTTGCAGGATTTGGTTTATTTACAGTACATGAATAGGCTTCACTGATAGTCGTCCTGAGAATAACTTGAAATCACAAATATTGATACAATTAACGCCCAATACGATAACGTAAAAGAATAAATGAAAATAATGTAGTTCATTTCGAAAGCGATCATCAAATCTTCGAAAGCAGGATAAGTATTATCACTATAAGTGAAACCAAATTATCAATAAATTTAAAAAAAAAATGAAATAAAAGTTAAGTTTGAAATAATTAACAGAACAACAAACAAAATGACGGTAATTTTAACAAGTTCTGTAGAAATAAGGAAAAATACTGTTACCGGAAAAAGTTTGCTGAAAAACTGAATTTGATTATATATATATATATATATATAATCATATTATACATGTTAATTATTAATTTCTGTAAAGCAAGAATGAAAAATAACTAAACGAAAGTAAAGAGGAGAAACAGATAGAAGAGAGACAGACAGACAGACGAGACGAGGAGTAGTACCTCAAAAGGCTTTGCGGCCCATACCGAGGAGGTACCAATGGCAACGGGTGCCAGGGAAAAAGTCCTACACCCTCAAATAGTGTGCAAGATTCGGTCTAACCTTTTCTTGAACAGATCCACAGAAGAACTGTTCACAACTTCTGATCTTATAGGTAAAGTAATTCCCACACACACTAGTGCTAACCGTTTCAAATCCAACTTCCAACCATTGTTGCGAGTTAAGTTATCATTTAAACTAAACATGCTTCTAAAATCGACATCGTTGAACCCGCGTAAGAGCTTGAAAACCTCGATGAGTTGACTGCGCAGCCTCCGAGTTTCCAGCGAAAACAAATTCAGGGCGCGTAAGCGTCGATTATAACCCATATGCCTAACGGAAGGGATTAACTTTGTGGTCCTCACCTGGACTCGCTCCAGCCTCTCAATATCTCCCCTGAGGGTGGCCGACCAGAACTACACAGCATACTCCAAGTGCGGCCAAACCAGGGAATTGTACAGAGAGAGCACAATCTCCTTATTCCGAAATCGAAATTGCCTACTGATATAACCCAACAGCTTCTGGGCTCTCTTTTCCACCTCTACGCACTGTTTAGTAAACTTAAGGTCGCTGCTAATTAGCATACCCAAGTCCTTTTCCAAATCAGTGGCCTCGATATTACTCCCCAACATGGAGTAGTCGGACTGGGGATTGGCGTAGCCAGGGCCGGCCCTAGCTTCTGAGGGGCCCTGTGTAAGATGGCTGGGGGCCCCCATTCCTTACACAACCCTCCCAGGGCCCCACATATGTTTCTGATTTTCTATGAGGACACCATCTTGATAAAAGCAAACACCCAATATTATATATATATATATATAATTATATATATATTAGAGGTGGACCGAATATTCGCATTCGCATTCGCATTTGCGAATATTCGCATCATTTTGAACATTCGCATTCGCATTCGCATTTAGATGTGCGAATATGCGAATGCGAATATTTCGTGCTATAAGTAATGCATTAGTTTTTTTTCATTATAATTGTCGCAGAAACGGTTGGTGCGAAAATGAAACTGTTGGATGCTGCCACGTCTGTTTCCCGCAGTGTGTCGCTGTGTGCGTATGAGCGACGTTTTTTTCCTGACTAGCGGCAGATGCAGCTGTAGCTGTCTGAGAGGGGTCGGTGTGCGGGAGCCTGGCGAGTCAGTTACCCACGAGCCTTGGCTGAGTGAGGGTGCGTGCAAGTGTCCGTCTATAACCCGGTGTCGCCTTCAATTGCCCCCAATTCATTGTGTCAGGTGCTTTGTGATGGCGTCCTCCAGTGCCGTTTGGGACTATTTTGAGTTAGTATCAAATGATATTGCTAAGTGTAAGCTTTGTAAAGCCAATTATTCGCGAAAAGGAAGAACGACGTCTGGATTGCGTAATCATCTTAACAGCAAACACCCTGCAGAGTATAAGAATATGAGTAAGACCGAAGAAGAAGCGAAAGAAAGTAGCAAGAAGAGGAAGGCATCTCCAACACCAGCTGCGAGGATGAAGCAAGCTACTCTTGAAATGTGTCTTGAAAAGACAAAATTGTGGGATGTGAACAACGCAAAAACAAAGAGCATGGACAGTAAGATTGCAGAAATGTTAGTAATGGGTGATCTTCCATTTTCTCACGTGGAAGATATTGGCTTTGTGCGGCTCATGAAAGAAGCGGCGCCATGTTATCCACTGCGCCAAAGAAAGTATTACAGAGATAAAATTTGTGAGACAATGTATGATTCTGTCAGAAGTACAATTGGAGACAATATCAGCTCCCTCAAACAATCATCGAAACTGTCCTTCACCACCGATGAGTGGTCCGATACACAATCAGGTGTTTCGTTGCTGTCACTGACCAGTCACGCTGTGGACAAAGAATTCAAACGTCAGAGTTTTGTGCTCTGCGCTGAACCCCTCTCTGAACGTCACACAGGGGAATATCTCAGCCAAGTGTTTGACAATTTGTTGGAGAAGTGGAGTCTGTGCGCGGATGATGATCACTGCTTCATGAGGGATGCAGGTGCTAATATGAAAAAAGCGTTGTTTCTTTCAGGTGTTAACAACACCAACTGTGCCAGTCACCAATTGCACCTTGTTGTCAAAAATTCTCTGTCATCTCAGAAAGCAGTCGTTCAAGTCATCTCAAAATGTAGGTCAATTGCGACACATTTCAATCATTCAACCATGGCCCAAGAAGAGTTTAAGAAAATTCAGGCTAGAATAAATGCTCCACTGCTTTCTGTGATTCATGACGTTCCTACTCGTTGGAATAGTACTCTGCAAATGATGATCAGAATGAAAGCTATCAATGAACCTCTCTGCTTGTATGCCACTGCAACCGGTAAGATCAAACCTTTAACACTTCAAGACAATTCAACTCTGGACAAATGCATTACTCTACTCCAACCATTCGAAGATATCACAAGAAATATCAGCAGCAACTCATCATCAATAGCGGACGTCATTCCTCTCGTGACCACTCTGAAGAAAGTATTGATGTCCAGTTTGTCCACAGCTGAAGAAAGTCATGGGATCAAAGCGATGCGAGAAACAATGTTATCAGAAATAACAAAAAGGTTCGATTCAGCAGAAAACAACGACTTGTACTACATTGCTACATTTTTAGATCCTAGATACAAAGTAAAATTTTTCAGCTCTTCTTTTGTTACGGACAGGGTTAAAGTAGAGGTTGGATTAAAATGTGAAGCACTTAGTAAGGAAAAGACAGATTCTCAATCTCCAGGCCTTCGTGATGAAAAACCGCGCGATAAAAAACCGTCCACGTCTGTCGCCGAAGCTATGAAAGAAATCCTTTCCTCGAGCAGTGACGATGAGTCTGGAGAAAGGATTTCAGAACGATCTTCAAAGAATCTAGACAAGTATCTCAAGGAAAAACGACTGCCAACTGACGAAAATCCTCTGGAATGGTGGAGAGTGCATGCCGAACAATTTTCAGAGTTGTCGCAATTAGCAAGGTGTTTTCTTGCTTGTCCACCATCCAGTGTTGCGAGTGAACGCCTTTTCAGTGGTGCCGGTCTAGTGTACGATACAAAACGCTCCAAACTATCAGCGGAGAGACCGGAAAAACTACTATTCCTAAAATATAATCTACCAATAGTAGAATTCAAGTACGAAAGAGTCAACCAGTGAGTGCCTAAACTATTTCTTTATCAATACCATTATCGGAAGATTGGGAATACTCTTCACAATGAATGAAATGTCTTATTTCTCTTGCCGACTAAACGATGCTCCGTGGCATTTATAAAGAAATAGTCATCCTCTTTCAAGGGTGGAGGTTGGGGAAAGAGGTTGGTGGGATACATTATAAGAGTGGGTCCTCGTCCCGTATCCCGGTAACATAGAAAATTCAATGGAATTTATTCCTATTTAATTTTCTATGGCGAAACTCTTACAAGTTAACATTTAAAATTTTAAATACCTCAATTCTAATGATGAAAAACGAATATATTAATTCTAATAGTAATTTTAGTAAATATTCGCATTCGCATTCGCGAATATTAAAATAAAATATTCGCATTCGCGAATATCACAAATTGACATTCGTTCCACCTCTAATATATATATATATATATATATATATATATATATATATATATACCGTGGCGCAAGGTATATTTTAGGTATATTTTCCTAAGTAGCTTTATTAATCAAATGCTATAACTGTATAAATCTATGCATGTGAAAGTAAAAATTACTTTGTGTCGGAGATGCTTTCATATTTTTAGATGTAATTATTTCAAGAATGGTGCAATAGAAGTTGCTCGTTTATAACAAATGAAATTGGTGTGTTATTTTTAATTATTAGAATAAGAACATAGAACAGAACAGCAAGTGCTTTGTTGCCTTCGTATACAGACTTTCAAATTTATACTGTACGTTGTAATTTTGAATATTTGTAATTCTTTAAATAATAAAAGAGGAACACTGATACTGATTTACCTTCCTGTTATATATTTGTGAAAGAGAGAGAGAGAGAGATAGATATATATATATATATATATATAATATATATATATATATATATGTGTATATGTATATATATATATATATATATATATATATATATATATATATAAACCCCTCCGTCTATGGCCCTGAGTCGGTTCGGATTCGACGGGGGTTCTAGTTAGGAGGCAAGCAACGGATGTTTCTTCTTTATACTTTTCTATAATTCTTTTCGGTCGCCTTAAATGGTGGGTCGCCACTCTGTTAAACCCTTGGCTACAGACTCGCCAGACTGTTATGCCAATATCTTCTATGGTGCTTGGGTTGTCTCTTTCTCTCGCTTATTAATTCTTCTCTTTTTATAATTCTCTGATCCTTTCTCTTATACTAAAATTATCGACTTTTCTTTATAACTTGTCGACTTGACTAAGTTCTGAAGAGAGCACGGCTCGAAGGAAAAGATAAAAACTTTCTCTTACATTTAGTTTACTTCTAAAAATTACAGTTAGTACTCTGAATTTACAGGGGTAGAGGTTCGACCTCTTTCGACCATGGCTCAGGCCGGAATCTAAAAATATTAAGAAGGCAAGGGGCCTCTGCCCCCTCCTAATGAGGTGCTAATATGAAGTCTAATGGAGAAGTGCCTTAAATGAAGTGGTAATCTGAAGTGGTGTATTTTTACAAATATACATATAATATAACTTAAATGTTTGGGGGAGAACAGTTGAAGGTTAAATTTCCCCCCTTTTTAAACACATGATCAGATGTTTTAAAAGATTGCAAATTTCAAATAAAAAAATAAAATAACAAAAACTAATTTGTATTTTTTCGCCGCGTCTTCATTTATGAAGGCGATATCATTTCGTAATAGTACACAAGTACAATTTTGAGTACATGACTGAGTACGTATTAATTTTGGTTCTTTACATTGCGATTACAATTACCAATTAATTCACATTCACTTGTTGTTTAATTACACTTCCATTTTAAAGTACATTCTTACATGATAAATTAAATCATTACATTCAATTACAGTTTCATTGAAGTACATTACATTACATTAAATCAAGTATTATAGTTAATTACAATTAAACAGTTACTAAAACTTTGTTTTGTTTTTACAGTGTTTCTTATTAATAGACAATTAAGATGTTAGAAATATAATACAAAGTACATGGGGCACATATGGTTTGGATTTATATACATAATATGTTATAAATTTGAAATCAGAGCGAACGGAGGTATTTTTATCTTTGAGGCGCTCGATTCTGTTGTCGTGAGTGGAATTCGATCTTACTAAGCATTGTTTTGAGTTCACCTCGGGAGGTCATATAATTAAAAATAAAAATGAAAAAAATAATACGAGAACGTTTTTTCGCGTTCTCGAACGAACCTAAAGTTTCGCGCCTCACAAATTGACACGAGTAAAAAATGAATATTTAATAAAATTAATAAAGGATAGCGGTCGAGAAAGAACATGAATGTAAGAATGAGTATGGTTGAATAATAATGTTTATACTCATAACATATAAATAATGACTTCTATAGAGTGTTTCGTCCTTAGCATGATGATAAAGAATTTTCATACATTGGATACTAGATATATGATGAAGGGAAAATGTGACGTCATAATTATTGAATTTTTACATATAATTAGGAAGATTTACAAGAACGAATTAGAGACAAAGAGTGGGAAACGTAAAGAGAATAAAGTTATTTTATGACGTCATAGTGTATAAGTCATTATTAGAAAAGATGAATTAGAGACAAAGAGTGGATAGTAATGACTAAGAAGTACAACTACGGGTTCCAATCCTGTTACATGCAATGTGTATTCATAATCTAGGGTCGAGGGTGAGATGCAAGACAATTCATAATTAATTATAATAACTTTTATAACAAATGGAAAATGGATAATGGATACGACTAAACCATAGAAAGGGTAGATCGTAGGGTTGTGACACGAACAAAAAGGAAGCTACAATTAAAATTATTATCCAAACTCGCGTAAAGCGATTTTGGTTCTTATGTAAAAATGGACATTCGAACATAAAACTATTCGAACATAAGTTCTGCATGAAGACAATGAATCCATATAATGATGGTGTAGGAATTGTTCATTGTTCACTTTTTACATTACTCTCCCATTTTAAAAATGATATTTATACAATAATTTAATAGGGTACCATTAATACAATACAAATGAGAAAATAACATCCTAACAGGGTACCATTAATACAATACAATGAGAAAATAACATCCTAACAGGGTACCATTAGTTACAATACAAATTTTATGCAGAACGATTTCGCGTGGTCGAGTACAATGCAGAGTATCCAAATTTTTAAAATGACACTTGCTTACAAAATATAAAAAAATCAAAGATTAATACTTTAGTTTAGACAAACATTTAATAGGATTAATACATTAATTTAGACAACCAATTAAGTTAGACAAACAATGATATGGTTAAAATTTTTTACAAAATTTTATTTTTTTTCTAATTTTATTTTTTTTCTAATTTTATTTTTTTTCTGTGGGATAAATTATGTACATAATGAATAGGAAAAAGGGAAAAATATAAATCGTACAATCTATAAGCTAATTTTTATTGACTAGTGTAGGTAAAAATCGAATTACGTAGTGGATGATGTATAGACCTGTGGTCTAGTGTGTATTTTTGTGTACTAGGTACAAATTGTAGTGGTTGGTGATACGTCCAAAAGGAGAAAGGGGATTTATAGTTGAATAGTTGAAGTTGTACGTCAGTGTGCATATGTATCTATAAATATTGGTAAGAAGCATCTGTAGATGAGTGAGTCGGTACAATAGTATGTAGAATATGAGAGTAATTTGTTCATCCTGTGAAGAACTAGATCATTAGGGGTCATTGGTGGCTTAGGATTATATATATATATTTACTTTAAGGAATAGATAAAACAACTTAATAAATGCATGAACGAGAATTTATATATAGTAAGCAAAAATTATTAAGATTATAACGATGATGTTTGCATACGAGTTTTAATGCAAAAGTGACTGAAGGGACGGAACGTAAATGAATTCGAATATGTGTCAAAAGTAATAAAATTCAATTAGGATTATAGATTTTACATAATTAATCAGTTACACGTATAAGGTAATTAAAAAAACGAACTTAGAGGACTTACAATTAATGAAAGTACATCTCACGGTTTTAAAATTGAATTTTGACACAATTAATTTCGACTACTAAAATTCATAGCCATATACTGTAGTAGTATGTCAATTTGACTATAATTTTCGTTTGATACCTTACAAATGGTACAATAACAATTTAAGGACAGTTACTCACGATTAATTGAACAAAATAAAAATAAAAATAAAAATTAAAAATAGAGATCAATTATGCATTTTAATGAGCTAACATAATTTTTTTATAATATTCTTAAAAATAAAAGTAAATCGAACCATAGATGAATTTCGACCAAGAATAAAAAAGTTATTGAAATGGAAGGGAAGCATTTCGAACAATCTTTTCTTTTAATAATTTCAGGTAAATTTTATATTAAAAATTATTTTTAGATAATAAAAGAAAATATTAAAAAGGTTTAATAATTTTTGCAGGTTAAGTAGAAAAATCATACTCTTTCGTTGAATGTTGATAGAATTTTGAATTATTTGATATTTTAGTCTGAAAACTTGTTTGCATATAGACAAATACATCTGTTTTATTGCGTAGAAGTTTTATTAAAAATTAAATGACTGAAATTTAGGGTATGTGCGGTCATACGGGTAAATTTCCCGATCGTACAGAGCAGGATAAATTAGGTACATGATCGATTAATTGTTACGCTATTTCTGTCATCATATAATCAAAATAATTATAAAACTCTTAAAAACTTTTGTAAAAACGGTTTTGTTACAATTAATGAATTACATAACTATATATTTATATACATAACAATGCATGAAAAGGGAAAGACAAATCAGTGAATTTCCGTCTTACAAACAAAGAAAAGGTTAAACCAAAAACGCAAATCGGTCAATTCAGGTTGAATTTAATTCTCTTTTACAACACAAAAAAAGGTTGAATTAAATTCTTAAATTACATTTTCTTAAATTAAATTCTCTTAAATTACAAAGGAAAAGTTGAATTCAATTGACTGCATTGAAAACTAACTTGGGGCTCGAAATAAAAATGACTTGGAATAAATCTCTCTGACTTGGAATAAATCTCTCTGACTTGGAATAAATCTCTCTGACTTGGAATAAATCTCTCTGACTTGGAATAAATCTCTCTGACTTGGAATATAACTCTCTGACTTGGAATATAACTCTCTGACTTGGAATATAACTCTCTGACTTGGAATATAACTCTCTGACTTACTTGGAATATAACTCTCTGACTTACTTGGAATATAACTCTCTGACTTACTTGGAATATAACTCTCTGACTTACTTGGAATATAACTCTCTGACTTACTTGGAATATAACTCTCTGACTTACTTGGAATATAACTCTCTGACTTACTTGGAATATAACTCTCTGACTTACTTGGAATATAACTCTCTGACTTACTTGGAATATAACTCTCTGACTTACTTGGAATATAACTCTCTGACTTACTTGGAATATAACTCTCTGACTTACTTGGAATATAACTCTCTGACTTACTTGGAATATAACTCTCTGACTTACTTGGAATATAACTCTCTGACTTACTTGGAATATAACTCTCTGACTTACTTGGAATATAACTCTCTGACTTACTTGGAATATAACTCTCTGACTTACTTGGAATATAACTCTCTGACTTACTTGGAATATAACTCTCTGACTTACTTGGAATAAACTCTCTGACTTACTTGGAATATAACTCTCTGACTTACTTGGAATATAACTCTCTGACTTACTTGGAATATAACTCTCTGACTTACTTGGAATATAACTCTCTGACTTACTTGGAATATAACTCTCTGACTTACTTGGAATATAACTCTCTGACTTACTTGGAATATAACTCTCTGACTTACTTGGAATATAACTCTCTGACTTACTTGGAATATAACTCTCTGACTTACTTGGAATATAACTCTCTGACTTACTTGGAATATAACTCTCTGACTTACTTGGAATATAACTCTCTGACTTACTTGGAATATAACTCTCTGACTTACTTGGAATATAACTCTCTGACTTACTTGGAATATAACTCTCTGACTTACTTGGAATATAACTCTCTGACTTACTTGGAATATAACTCTCTGACTTACTTGGAATATAACTCTCTGACTTACTTGGAATATAACTCTCTGACTTACTTGGAATATAACTCTCTGACTTACTTGGAATATAACTCTCTGACTTACTTGGAATATAACTCTCTGACTTACTTGGAATATAACTCTCTGACTTACTTGGAATATAACTCTCTGACTTACTTGGAATATAACTCTCTGACTTACTTGGAATATAACTCTCTGACTTACTTGGAATATAACTCTCTGACTTACTTGGAATATAACTCTCTGACTTACTTGGAATATAACTCTCTGACTTACTTGGAATATAATCTCTGACTTACTTGGAATATAACTCTCTGACTTACTTGGAATATAACTCTCTGACTTACTTGGAATATAACTCTCTGACTTACTTGGAATATAACTCTCTGACTTACTTGGAATATAACTCTCTGACTTACTTGGAATATAACTCTCTGACTTACTTGGAATATAACTCTCTGACTTACTTGGAATATAACTCTCTGACTTACTTGGAATATAACTCTCTGACTTACTTGGAATATAACTCTCTGACTTACTTGGAATATAACTCTCTGACTTACTTGGAATATAACTCTCTGACTTACTTGGAATATAACTCTCTGACTTACTTGGAATATAACTCTCTGACTTACTTGGAATATAACTCTCTGACTTACTTGGAATATAACTCTCTGACTTACTTGGAATATAACTCTCTGACTTACTTGGAATATAACTCTCTGACTTACTTGGAATATAACTCTCTGACTTACTTGGAATATAACTCTCTGACTTACTTGGAATATAACTCTCTGACTTACTTGGAATATAACTCTCTGACTTACTTGGAATATATATATCTGACTTACTTGGAATATATCTCTCTGACTTACTTGGAATATATCTCTCTGACTTACTTGGAATAAATCTCTCTGACTTACTTGGAATAAATCTCTCTGACTTACTTGGAATAAATCTCTCTGACTTACTTGGAATAAATCTCTCTGACTTACTTGGAATAAATCTCTCTGACTTACTTGGAATAAATCTCTCTGACTTACTTGGAATAAATCTCTCTGACTTACTTGGAATAAATCTCTCTGACTTACTTGGAATAAATCTCTCTGACTTACTTGGAATAAATCTCTCTGACTTACTTGGAATAAATCTCTCTGACTTACTTGGAATAAATCTCTCTGACTTACTTGGAATAAATCTCTCTGACTTACTTGGAATAAATCTCTCTGACTTACTTGGAATAAATCTCTCTGACTTACTTGGAATAAATCTCTCTGACTTACTTGGAATAAATCTCTCTGACTTACTTGGAATAAATCTCTCTGACTTACTTGGAATAAATCTCTCTGACTTACTTGGAATAAATCTCTCTGACTTACTTGGAATAAATCTCTCTGACTTACTTGGAATAAATCTCTCTGACTTACTTGGAATAAATCTCTCTGACTTACTTGGAATAAATCTCTCTGACTTACTTGGAATAAATCTCTCTGACTTACTTGGAATAAATCTCTCTGACTTACTTGGAATAAATCTCTCTGACTTACTTGGAATAAATCTCTCTGACTTACTTGGAATAAATCTCTCTGACTTACTTGGAATAAATCTCTCTGACTTACTTGGAATAAATCTCTCTGACTTACTTGGAATAAATCTCTCTGACTTGAACTCGATCAAGTATTTCTATAAATCTCTCTAACTTGGAATTAACTAAAAATGGAAAATGACTGCACTTGATCTTTATCAAGTGGAGACGATTAACCTCTGGGGTTTGGTTGACCCTCTTGGTGCAACCTTCTGACTTGAAAAACTGACTTCAAAAAAATGACTTCAAAAAAATGACTTCAAAAAAATGACCAAGTATCTTTATAAATCTCTGGGGTTTGGTTGTCCCTTTTGGTTACAACCAACTGAAACTGAAAATGGAACTTGAAACTGCTTCAACTAACTCTATAACTATAAACTCTCTCTAAACTCTCTCTAAACTCACTCTCTCTTAATTTGCAAGTCAATTCAATTCAGTAATTGAAAAAAATTTGCAAACAAAAAATATAAAAAATATAAACAACATTTCATTCTAATGTACGGGAAGGTACATAAAATAAAATTATTCTATACTGAATATAACAGTGAAAATAACTCTCTTTGAAATTAACTCTGTTACAATTAACTCTGTTACAATAAAAACAAATGTATCACTGGTGTCTGAAGTGTTCACTGTGTTTCTTGTGTTAATTCTGGCTCCATACTAAATATTAACTTTTAATAATGTTGACTTTTCAAATGTTTATAAATTTCTTAAAAAAACAAAATGTACTTAACAAAATTTTCTATGGGGAAAATCCTTGAGACGTGTCCTGAAGACGTCTTGCTGGCTACTTGTTCCTGGATGAAAACTAGGCGTGAAGAACTTGGAGTCGTGACGCACCGGTTCAAGGGTGGATGTTACGAACTAGAAGTCGTGACACGCCGGTCGAATGGTTTTATCCTGATGCAGGGTAATTTCTATTCTTGGCCAAAGAGTGGCCTCTTCTTAAAATAATCTTCTTAAAATCTTCTTTTTATCCTGATGCAGGGTAATTTCTATTCTTGGCCAAAGAGTGGCCTCTTCTTAAAATAATCTTCTTAAAATTTTCTTTTTATCCTGATGCAGGGTAATTTCTATTCTTGGCCAAAGAGTGGCCACTTGTTAAAATCTTCTTCTTCTTAAAAATCTTCCTCTTCTTAAAAATCTTCTTGTTAAAAATCGTCTTCTTAAAAATATTCTTCGTAAAATCATCGTCTTATATAGGGTCTCCAGTTTGTTAGAATCTTCTTCTTAAAGTAATCTTCTTAAAGTAATCTTCTTCTTCTTAAAATCTGTTAAGATCCTGGCAGGGTCGCCAGCTGTTAACCCCTCCGTCTATGGCCCTGAGTCGGTTCGGATTCGACGGAGTTCTAGTTAGGAGGCAAGCAACGGATGTTTCTTCTTTATACTTTTCTATAATTCTTTTCGGTCGCCTTAAATGGTGGGTCGCCACTCTGTTAAACCCTTGGCTACAGACTCGCCAGACTGTTATGCCAATATCTTCTATGGTGCTTGGGTTGTCTCTTTCTCTCGCTTATTAATTCTTCTCTTTTTATAATTCTCTGATCCTTTCTCTTATACTAAAATTATCGACTTTTCCTTTATAACTTGTCGACTTGACTAAGTTCTGAAGAGAGCACGGCTCGAAAGAAAAGATAAAAACTTTCTCTTACATTTAGTTTACTTCTAAAAATTACAGTTAGTACTCTGAATTTACAGGGGTAGAGGTTCGACCTCTTTCGACCATGGCTCAGGCCGGAATCTAAAAATATTAAGAAGGCAAGGGGCCTCTGCCCCCTCCTAATGAGGTGCTAATATGAAGTCTAATGGAGAAGTGCCTTAAATGAAGTGGTAATCTGAAGTGGTGTATTTTTACAAATATACGTATAATATAACTTAAATGTTTGGGGGAGAACAGTTGAAGGTTAAATTTCCCCCCTTTTTAAACACATGATCAGATGTTTTAAAAGATTGCAAATTTCAAATTAAAAAATAAAATAACAAAAACTAATTTGTATTTTTTCGCCGAGTCTTCATTTATGAAGGCGATATCATTTCGTAATAGTACATAAGTACAATTTTGAGTACATGACTGAGTACGTATTAATTTTGGTTCATTACAATTACGATTACAATTACCAATTAATTCACATTCACTTGTTGTTTAATTACACTTCCATTTTAAAGTACATTCTTACATGATAAATTAAATCATTACATTCAATTACAGTTTCATTGAAGTACATTACATTACATTACATTAAATCAAGTATTATAGTTAATTACAATTAAACAGTTACTAAAACTTTGTTTTGTTTTTACAGTGTTTCTTATTAATAGACAATTAAGATGTTAGAAATATAATACAAAGTACATGGGGCACATATGGTTTGGATTTATATACATAATATGTTATAAATTTGAAATCAGAGCGAACGGAGGTATTTTTATCTTTGAGGCGCTGGATTCTGTTGTCGTGAGTGGAATTCGATCTTACTAAGCATTGTTTTGAGTTCACCTCGGGAGGTCATATAATTAAAAATAAAAATGAAAAAATAATACGAGAACGTTTTTTCGCGTTCTCGAACGAACCTAAGGTTTCGCGCCTCACAAATTGACACGAGTAAAAAATGAATATTTAATAAAATTAATAAAGGATAGCGGTCGAGAAAGAACATGAATGTAAGAATGAGTATGGTTGAATAATAATGTTTATACTCATAACATATTAATGACTTCTATAGAGTGTTTCGTCCTTAGCATGATGTTAAAGAATTTTCATACATTGGATACTAGATATATGATGAAGGGAAAATGTGACGTCATAGTTATTGATTTTTTACATATAATTAGGAAGATTTACAAGAACGAATTAGAGACAAAGAGTGGGAAACGTAAAGAGAATAAAGTTATTTTATGACGTCATAGTGTATAAGTCATTATTAGAAAAGATGAATTAGAGACAAAGAGTGGGTAGTAATGACTAAGAAGTACAACTACGGGTTCCAATCCTGTTACATGCAATGTGTATGCATAATCTAGGGTCGAGGGTGAGATGCAAGACAATTCATAATTAATTATAATAACTTTTATAACAAATGGAAAATGGATAATGGATACGACTAAACCATAGAAAGGGTAGATCGTAGGGTTGTGACACGAACAAAAATAGGAAGCTACAATTAAAATTATTATCCAAACTCGCGTTAAGCGATTTTGGTTCTTATGTAAAAATGGACATTCGAACATAAAACTATTCGAACATAAGTTCTGCATGAAGACAATGAATCCATATAATAATGGTGTAGGAATTGTTCATTGTTCACTTTTTATATATATATATATATATATGTATTTGTGAAATATATATATATATATATATATATATATATAACAGGAAGGTAAATCAGTATCAGTGTTCCTCTTTTATTATTTAAAGAATTACAAATATTCAAATTACAACTTACAGTATAAATTTGAAAGTCTGTATACGAAGGCAACAAAGCACTTGCTGTTCTTATTCTATGTTCTTATTCTAATAATTAAAAATAACACACCAATTTCATTTGTTATAAACGAGCAACTTCTATTGCACCGTTCTTGAAATAATTACATCTAAAAATATGAAAGCATCTCCGACACAAAGTAATTTTTACTTTCACATGCATAGATTTATACAGTTATAGCATTTGATTAATAAAGCTACTTAGGAAAATATCAAAACTAAAGCACTATACTCAAACCTGAGAGAGAAACATACCTTTCCATAAAACAGTTGCTTGCCAACTGGCTGGTGGCTGCAGATCACGGTTTTAAATTTTCGGATGACGTCTCTATGGCAATACTACATGAGGCGCCGCTGAGGTGTCGGATGGTCAGATTTATTTGTTATATGTCTCGATATTATGATCAATAAACTGATGATGTAATAGAGAGTTGATATATTAGATATAATTGATATATGCCGAAAATAACCAAAATAAATATACCGTCACAAAAAATAGATTGATACCCGAACAGAAACACTGACAATAATATCGTATTCGCCGCGCACGCACCACATTACGTATATAAAGAGACGAAAAATATTAAAGGAAAAGAATTTTAACA
Organism: Bathynomus jamesi; assembly: GCA_023014485.1. Taxonomy (NCBI): domain Eukaryota; kingdom Metazoa; phylum Arthropoda; class Malacostraca; order Isopoda; family Cirolanidae; genus Bathynomus; species Bathynomus jamesi. The sequence goes on from JAJOZX010009000.1 coordinate 150,974, forward strand.
GTGACAGTTCTGAACACATAATGACAAGAAGTAGCCTACAAATATAAATATAATAATAATAATACACTTATTTATGCTGCTTACTTACATTCTTTTATGTGGTTTTGTGTAGTTTTTATAAGTTTGGTGATGCTATAGCAACTGAAAATACTAAGAACAAATGAATTTTGGAGGAGCCCTCTAATTGATGGAGGCCCTGTGCAGCCGCACAGGCCGCACATAGCTGGGGTCGGCCCTGGGCGTAGCCAGTGAGCATCACCTTGCATTTACCCAAGTTAAATGGCATTTGCCATTTTTCCGACTACTCTCCCATCCTACGTAGATCCGCGCGCAGTTGATCGATCGTTTCGGGCGTCCCAACATTGGCTCCAAACTTCGTGTCATCAGCGAATTTGGCGATCCTACTGACGATGCCACCGTCGATTTCATTTATGTAAATGATAAACAACAGTGGCCCCAAAACGGAACCCTGAGGAACCCCACTAGTGACCGAGGCCCAACCCGAACTAGCCCCTTTAATTACAACCCTCTGCCGCCTATTCTTCGGCCAGTTTTCAATCCACCTACCTACTTCCCCACCGATACCCAGCGCGCGCACTTTCATCATTAGCTGGCGGTGAGGTACATTATCAAAGGCTTTGTGAAAATCGAGATAAAGTATATCAATCGCCCTACTCTTATCCTATTCACTTCATATGACGTGGAAAAACTCGAGCAATTTGGTGAGACACGACCTATGCCGTCTAAACCCATGTTGGGAGTCCCCAAGCAGCTTGTAGGAACCCAAATGGTCAACGACCCTCTCCGCTATTATCCCCTCTAATAATTTACCTACAACCGAGGTGAGACTAATGGAACGATAGTTCCCTGGACTTCCGTGATCCCATTTCTTAAAGATAGGGGTCACGTTGGCTTTCCTCCAGTCACCAGGCACCTGGCCCGTCTCCAACGATTTGTTGAAGACTGTAGCCAGGTGGGGAGCCACTTAGTCGCGCACTTCCCGCAAGACTCTGGGGAGGAACTGGTCTGGCCCGGAGCCTTAAACGCGCTCAGTTTGTCTATTCTATCGGCAACGACTGTCGCGGTACACCGAACACTATCCAGGCGAGCACCTTCGTGCCTGACGCCTGGCTCGGGGATGACGCGGGTGTCCTCCCTGGTGAATACTCCCGCAAACTACGCATTCAGCACATTAGTGATGTCCGCGTCGGAGGTCCGCAGCGCGCCGCTGGGGTCCTTTAACGTCCCTATCATGCTTCTAATGGGCTTTCTACTATTAACATAACTGAAGAACTCCTTAGGGCTTCCCTTGCAGAGGCTTGCCACCCGGAGCTCTTCGTTACGTTTCGCTAGCCTAACCTTCGCCTTCACTTCCCTACACAGGCGGACATACCCCTCAGTGTTCTCATTGGAACGATTGGCCTTGGCCCTCCTTCCGCAGCTTTCTTATTTCGGATAGCCGAAGCGATGTCACGACTGAACCACTTAGGCTGCGGTGAAGCAGGGTTGACCAGTTTTGAGGGTATGGCAGCAGACTGCAGCACCATAAACTCGTCCCGGAATGCACTCCACACTCCATCAACATCGCCGACGACCTCTAACCCCATCTCACCTGCGCTATTCCGGAGGCCAACAAAGTCCGCCCGCCGTAGATCGAGCTTACTGCCTCTCCAGTTACTACGTTTCACCCGATGGACGCAAACACAGAACCTAATCAGATCGTGATCACTCCCGCCCAACGATTCGTCAACGGTGAGGCCAGTGACGAGGTTGTCTTCGGTCGTGAATACTAAGTCTAGAACGCTTTCGCCTCGTGTAAGCCCATTGACCCACTGAGTCAGGAAGTTCTCATCAGCAAAGTCAACTAGCCTCCTCCCTTCAGCATCAGCAGTCTTGTCTCCCCACTTTATGCGGCGACAGTTGAAGTCTCCTAAAACTACACACCCTGGTCCCGAGCAGGCTACGGAGTTCGGTGTACAGGGCTGTATCCTCCTCGAGGAGGAGATGCGGAGGTCTGTACACCAAGATTAACCGATAGTTCGTCCCTCCCACATTCAGATCGACGCCAAGCAGCTCCCGTTCCGATCGGAACTGGCAGTCAACCGGACCCAACGTCTCCCTGACGTATATTACTACCCCTCCCGCCTCCCCATGGGTGCGGTCCGTGTGAAATATTCTATACCCAGGAATCTCGAACTCCCCAAAGTAGTCCCTACAAACGATATCCTGGTATTCTGAAGCTAAGAGCGACCGTAGCTCGCAAAACGTATTCCCAATCGACCTAGCATGAAAAAGCACTGCACGGAGGGAGCCTTCCCTATTCTGTCCGCCCCCTAGCACGACCCGTTTCCCGAACAGCGAGGGCTGTCGGTACTTGAAGAGCCCCTCACCAACGAGGGGGCAACTTCCGCAGGAGCCTGAGCCCCCTCCAACGGGGAAGGAGGGTCACCCACCTGTACATGGACGCACCCTTCAGTTGAAAGTACGTCTCCCAGCGGCTCAACATCATTATTCCCCGGTTGGGGCCCGTCATCAATTCCCGGGCTTGACCTCACCATACGGTATAGGTGCCGGTCGAGCAGCATGCCTAGCACACCTTTACCTTTGACATTGAGGTGGACACCATCCCTCTGGTAAAGGTCCCATCTACCCGAAAACGCGTCGAACGGGTCAACAAACCTCACGCCCAGCGGGACGCACAAGTCTTGCAACCTCTCGTTGATGCCAATGACCTTACTGAGCGCGTGGTCACTGACATTTATCCGCGGTAAAATACCCATCAACATTCCCCTGTCTGTCTTAATTTTAGATTATCCGCAAGAGACATGATCTCGGTGATGATCCCTTCCGTCGAACCTACCCTACCGCCTTTGAGGAACAGGTCGTTGCCACCAGCGTGGACAACGATCGCAGTCCTCCGACTAGCCACGCGCAGCTTCTCTAACTTCTTCCTTAAGTGCGCCGTTCCCCGATCGGGTAAGCACCTTACTTCCTCCTGTCCCGGTTTGCAGAAGCAAAGTACTTCTCCTGGCCCCTGATCTGTGAGTCCCCAATCAAAACGGTGTTTTCCTCCTTCGCGCACAGGAGACTAAAGCGGTTGGAGGTCCTGACAGCGGCAACCGGGGTCTCAGGTTTCGGCTTCGCAGCCTGCTTGCCCGATACCTTTCGATACCCGTCGCCACCCATAGACTCAGCCGTACTAACACCACCCGATCCTCCCCGACCGGCAGCCACATGCTTCGGTTTCTTTGGGCCATCAGTAGGCCCCTTCCCACCCTTTTTCTTTATCGGCCTCTTCCACCCTTCTCTATCGGCCCCTTCTTTGAGAGAGAGAGAGAGAGAGAGAGAAACCGACCTTACAAATCCATTCAGACAAATGCACAGAATTAATGGAATATTGTTGACGGTCGAAATAATCTGAAATTTTACGTCAAATTTTTCATAATGAACGAACTAACTAACTCCCAGTTAATTAATTAAAGTAAATATGCTCTTGTGTGGTGTGTTTCGGGTACTTCCTCCTCTAAAAAATGCGGTCAGTACATGAATATTTTTCCCTTGAAATAGTAAATAATATTGTAAATAATGCACTACCATAGAGTAAATATAATGTAAAATTGGTAGCGCCCTTATCTCGGTGGACAACACCTTTTTCCCCATAACTACAAGAGAAGTGGACACCGAGGACGGGGATTGAACTCCCGATGGTGCTGGTGAATAATATAATAATAATAATAATAATAATAATAATCCAGGAGTTACTGCAATGGGCCGTATTAGCGGCCTGAGCGTTGCGCCAGTTTCTGGTCCCCCCTCTCACTGATATACTGTATAATTACTATATTATATTCTTGGGTTAATTACACTGCCCAACACCAATTTGCTGATTTAATTCTAACACCTGTTTTTAGGTAACTTTGGTGTGCTGATTTCAAAAATCACCTTAGTTTTTGCCTATCACGTCAGGTTTTCGAGCAATCAAATACGGACATTTTGGAGATATCGCATTTTGGCAGGGTTATGCCCAATTTTTTCTTTTCAAAAATAAGTTTTTACATACTCAGAATCAGCATGGAAAAGTAAACAATTGTGCAGGGAGTGAACTTTAATATACAATGGTAATATTGACACATAAAGTGATTAAAAGTTTTTAAATAAGCAAAAAATGAATCCATATTAAAGCAAGCACGGGACCAGTTTTCTTAACATTGTCTTTTTCTTGTTTTCTTACTTTTCAGTGCTGATAAATTTTCTCTTATAGAACTTCCTAGAATGAGAGATGTCAAGACAATCTCTTTGCAGGCTCCAGCAGTAGTCAGCCATCATATGGGTATCCCATCTTCCTTGGTATCGTTCTTCCATCACTTTGATATCTTGGTGGAATCTTTCACCTTGCTTTTCACTAACATCACCAAGATTTTCTGGAAATTTATCCAGATGACTGTTGAGATAGTGAACTTTAATGCTCATGTTGCAACCCAACTGCTGAAAGTTTACAAGTAACGTCACTAGCGGAACCGGCTGCTCTCACTCCGCCAATGGGAAATCTCTCTCAGATCTTGACGTCACGCTCACACCTGGGGAAATCACAGATACCCAAGATTTTAATATGTTGTACATGACCTTTAGATTTAATGCACAGATTTGCGTATTCCACAGATAAAATTTTAACAGCAAAACAGCTGTTAACAGGTCTCAAAAATCATCAATTTTGATAAGCGCCCTTCATGGATCACCCAAAATAGGCATATTGCATTGCACGAAAACCTGATGTGATGGACAAAATCTAAGGTGATTTTTTAAATCAACACATCAATATTATCCAGAAACAGGTCTCAAAATTAAATCAGCAGCAAAAAAATTTTTTTTTGTTGGGCAGTGTTATCATAGTCTTTAGTATAAGGCCAGTCAGCCTTTTAAAACACTTTCCATGCGATATTCGTATAAATTAAGCGTTCTTCAAAGAAATGGAAATTTGAATGGGCACTAAAACAGCCTTAAATTGCACGTAACAGAGAATAAAACTCGGATGCCAGTTCGTTAGAGATTCGTCCTGGTCTCCTCCATGCGGGCCAGAAAGTGATTGTGTTGTAGAGAAATTCATACTTTGATAGCTATAGTAAGTATAGTGTTACTTTGAAGTAAATTACTGTCTTACACTATAGGTCCTTATTTTATCAACAAATGTAATCTCGCTTCCTGTGCGTTGTCAGGGGCGTGGTACTGTGAATATTAAACACTTTTTGGCCCCAAATAAATCGATCTATAGTTATAAGAAAGGTGTACATAAAATATAACTTGTAATAATATGGTTGGTTAGTTTGTAACACACACACACACACACACACACACACACACACACACACACACACACAGGGCCGTTTCTAGCCATTAGGGGCCCTAAGCAGTATACCTATTTGAGGCCCCACCCCTCCATCCACCAACTCACGCCTTACTACATCACCTCACCACACACATACAAAAAAATGGCTGTGTTAATAAAAAACAATTATGAAACAATTTTAATGAAACATTTATGTCCAAAACAACAAAAATGTACTTTCAGAAGACAAACAGAAAAAATACTCTTCATGAAATTCCTGAAAATTAGCTTATACATTATTTAGAATAAATGACACAGAACTATGTATAAAAAAATAATGCAATTATCAACTACCAAACAATTACTAACTCTACGATACAGTCGTGTAATAGCTAACAGTTATACAGAACAGTTTGTATCTTAAATTCAAAAAACTTCTTTTTTCTTCGTGAAGGTCAAACTATGATAATAAAAACCCACTCTAATAGACAGAGAGTTTATTTCCAGAACAGTTTCGATGCCCACTGGCATCCTCCTCGGGTGGATACAGAATCCACCCGAGGAGGATGCCAGTGGGCATCGAAAATGTTCTGGAAATAAACTCTGTCTATTGAGTGGGTTTTTATTATCGTAGTTTGTATCTTCAAAATTTTTGCCTCCTAGATTTTTTCTGGGCGAAATCATCAATAACATCATCATATGAAATCTCCCTGCCAACGTCCTGGTTGATGCTTATGATGCCAAGGCCACTGAGGCGATCCTGCCCCATTCATGATCTGCGGTAGTTCTTGATTAGCTTCATCTTAGAGAAGCTCCTCTCGGCTGACGCTACTGTCACAGGTAGAGTGCAGGCAATTCTTAGTGCATCCCAGAGATTCGGGTATAGTTCCTCCAGTTGCTTCTGATGAATTAAGGAGAGAAGCTCCAATGCAGTCATGTTGTGTGAAGGTAAAGTCGACAAGTTCTTAATTTTGAGGGCCAATTCTCTTCCATCAATGTCAGAGTCAGCTCCAGAGCTCAGTATCTTAGAGAGCTTTTCACACTTGCAGGACAAGTCTTCCTTGTTCATTGTGGTGAAGTTTAGGAGAACCCCAAATATGTCCCTCACATCATCTAATGTTTTGAATCTCTCATTTACTATATTGACTCGATGGCACAATCCACCACCACATTGAAGAATTTGACTTCCAGCCTCTTTAAGGCTTCTGTAAATGGTTCGTCAGGAGCTTCGTAAGCAAAGTGCTTTTTTGTGGATCTGAGCCTCTTCTCCTTCAGCACAGCCTCCACATTCATTTCCTCACATATGTCCCTAGCTACGACTTGTGCTGCAACAAAACCTGTTTCTGTAGCTGGTGAGTGGGTCTTTTGTTTTTGTGAGGAGGTTGACTGCCACATCAAACTGCATTGTAGGAGACTACAGAAGTTTGCTGACATGTTAACTGCGTGAAGAATGTCATACCATACTACTGTGCAAATCTGAAAGCGATAAGACCCTACCTCCTCTGCAAATGCTTGTGCTTCAGTCCTGGCTATGGCATCTGTGGCATTGCTTCTGACTTCCAACAGGGCCTCTCTGATGTTGTGGCTCTGGTATCGCACAACCTCACTGCTCTTAAGCCGGCTCTCCCACCTGGTTTCACTCCAAGACTTGAGTGTTATGTTCACGTGCTTCTTTAGGATTGTCCATCTCTGTGTAGCTGCTGCAAAAAAGGTTGTACAATTTTTGTATATTGCCAAAGAAGCTGATGGCATCTGTGGAAGCTTTAGCTGCATCAGCCACTACAAGATTCAGAGTGTGAGCCCCACATGGAACATAGAGTGCACGACAGTTCTTCTCTAATAACCATGCCTGAACACCTTTGTTCTTGCCCTTCATGTTCGCTCCGTTCTCATATGACTGTCCTCTCCAGTCATCAAAGTGAATATTCAGTTCATCTAGTCTCTTCAGAATCAGAAGAGATAAACCCAGGCCTGTACTTTCTGAAGCCTCAAGAAAGCCCAATAAGTATTCTTTTATTTCTGGTACTTCACCCATTTTAACAGTTCTGATAATAATCGACATCTGTTCTTGGTGGCTTATGTCTGGAGTGCAGTCTAAATGAGTGAGTAATATTTAGTTTGTTTTATTTCTGCAACAATGGCATCCAAGATCTTCCTACTAATGGACCACTGAGCTCATTTTGAATGTTGTTTCCTAGGTAACTTGAATGACTATATTGGCCACTTTCGACTCTGCTGATGTGTTGTTTCATCACTGGATCAAATTTGGCAAGCAGCTCAACCTCCTCCAAGAAGTTGCCATTGTCTCGATTGTACAATGTAGAGGAAGACCCCCTGAAAGCAAGGTTTCTCTCTGTCAGTGATTGGATCATACTTACAAGACGTGTGAGAACATCTCGCCAGCGTCTTCGCTCTACCTCCATTAATGACAGTTCAGTTTGGTCAATGGTCCTCCCAGTTTTTAGCCGCAGTTCCAGATCCTTCCATGTTGCCATGTTATCTGCATGTTCTGAACTATTTTCATGGCCTTTCAGAAGCGAGCCAACGTTTATCCAGTCTGAAAGTCCATCCGTAATTAGTTTGTACGACTTCCTTGAAAACACCTTGCAGCAGAAGCAATAAAGAGCATCATTCCTTCTAGAGTACATCAGCCAGCTTCGCTTTATTTTTTCCCCATTAATTAATGTTCTGTACATGTAATGGTGATGAAAGCTTCTACCGTCCTCTCTTTTAGGGAATGTGAAATCTGGACTGATTTGAAATGGTCCTCGAGACACCAGATCTGTCTTCAAGGCATCTGACAGGACAATTGGCCAGTCATACGGATCAAGCGGTGGAGCAGATTTTGGTTTTTGTTGCTCAGTAGAAATGCCTGTGTGTGGTGTTTGAAGCTGAACAGAAGATAGGCCACTTGTTGGTTCATCAGGCTCTACTTCTACTGGTGTTTGAGGTTGCATAGAGGATGGTCCTGCTGTTGGCTCATGATGCTCATCAGGCTTTGCTGAGGATGGCTTTTCCAAATATTTCAGTAGTGCTCCTGAGAAGAACATAACATTACATATTCTGTTAATTTTTGCTAAAATACTCTTTCTTATCTTGTTTGATAATTGATCTGTGTGAACAGAATTTGAGGTGGTGATCTATTAAATTTCACATTTCGAAATATTATAAATATTACAGAAACTAGCTTACTCTACACGATTCCTGAGCACTTGCCTGGCTTGATGGTCTACCTAACCTAGTTACCTGAACTGTAATCATAAGAATATACAAGCGGCGCATCTCACCTGTGCTACTGGAAAGCTGCTTCTCCTCTATTTTCTTCTTTTTCCGTTTTTCAGCTCCTGATGGATAATGTCGTTTCATTTTCCAAGATGCACGAAGTCACATCTAATTAACCACAACTAATCTGCTAAATAATAATAATCGTGATAATAATGATGATGATAATAAATAATGTTTTACAATACTAGAAAAATTAAGCATTTAGGAAAGTACAAGCATATAGTAAGAATAAAGTTAAATAATATAGAAAAAAGATCTCACAATAGTTATTTATACATAACGACCAAAACATTTCGTTTGTCTCCGTTTTATCACATTTGTCTCATACAAAAACTTTAATTAATATGACAATAATAATGATAATAATAATAATAATAACTTCAGCTATATTCCTATTCTTGCCCACTGAGCTACTGTATGACCTGAGAGCCTGTCTAGGAGCCCCCTAGTAGCAGCGGGGCCCTAAGCGGCCTCTTAGTCTGCTTATGCCAGGAAACGGCCCTGCACACACACACACACACTACCCTCCAAAACCGAGACATTTTTACATATTCACTAATGTATCGCGACATTTACCCGATCTAAAAAAATATAAATTTAACCAAACTTTACCTGACCTAGCCTAACGTTAATTATATATCCTTATTTCCTGATACAAGATAGCACTGCGACACTGCTAATGTCGTGATACGCACGTTCACGTTCATGTCACGATTCTGTAGGGAAGACAAGAACACACAAATGTGTCTGTGTGTGGATACAGTGTGTACACACACACACATATATATATATATATATATATATATATATATATATATAATTTTTTTTTTTTTTTTTTTATTATTATTTTTCATTTATTTATTTTATTTAGTTTTTATTTATTTATTTATTTACAGTGCAAGTCCCTTTTTATGAAACCATTATGGTTCGGCTAGTTTTTTGCATACATAAAAACTACAGAAGTAATTAACTTTTATACCTGATGCAATTCACACCAGTAAACATTTGGGACTCCTCAATATCATCTAAAGGAATCATCAAAGAAGTGAGTGAAGTTATTAATGAAAACGCAGTTACTTTAAATGATAGTCTTCTCTGTTCCGAAGTCCTTTCCGAAAGCATATTGAATAACCTTCAAGCAATTCGACTATGCAACGGTCATCTTGAAAGGGCTTTTCATTAATTGGGTTTCTCTCTCTCTCTCTCTCTCTCTCTCTCTCTCTCTCTCTCTCTCTCTCTCTCTGTAATTAAAGGGGTTAGTTCGGGTTGACCCTCGGTCACTAGTGGGGTTCCTCAGGGTTCCGTTTTGGGGCCAATGTTGTTTATCATTTACATAAATGATATCGACGCTGGCATCGTCAGTTGGATCGCCAAATTCGCTGATGACACCAAGTTTGGGGGCCAATGTTGGGACGCCCGAAGCGATCGAGCAACTGCGTGCGGACCTACGTAGGATAGGAGAGTGGTCCGAAAAATGGCAAATGCCGTTTAACTTGGGTAAATGCAAGGTGATGCACGTTGGCTACGCCAATCCCAAGTCGGACTACTCGATGTTGGGGAGTAATATCGAGGCCACTGATTTGGAAAAGGACTTGGGTGTGCTAATTAGCAGCGACCTTAAGTTTACCAAACAGTGCGTAGAGGTGGAAAAGAAAGCCTAGAAGTTGTTGGGTTATATGAGGAGGCAATTTCAGTTTCGGAACAAGGAGATTGTGCTCTCTCTGTACAATTCTCTGTTCGGCCGCACCTGGAGTATGCTGTGCAGTTCTGGTCGCCCACTCTCAGGAAAGATATTGAGAGGCTGGAGCCAGTGCAGGCGAGGGCCACAAAGTTAATCCCTTCCGTTAGGCATATGGGCTACGATCGACGGTTCCGCGCCCTGAACTTGTTTTCGCTGGAAACTCGGAGGCTGCGCGGTCAACTGATCGAGGTTTTCAAGCTCTTACGCGGGTTCAACGATGTCGATTTTAGAAGCATGTTTAGTTTAAATGATAACCCAACTCGCAACAATGGTTGCGCTGGCATCGTCAGTAGGATCGCCAAATTCGCTGATGACACCAAGCTTGGGGCCAATGTTGGGACGCCCGAAGCGATCGAGCAACTGCGTGCGGACGTACGTAGGATAGGAGAGTGGTCCGAAAAATGGCAAATGCCGTTTAACTTGGGTAAATGCAAGGTGATGCACGTTGGCTACGCCAATCCCAAGTCGGACTACTCGATGTTGGGGAGTAATATCGAGGCCACTGATTTGGAAAATGACTTGGGTGTGCTAATTAGCAGCGACCTTAAGTTTACCAAACAGTGCGTAGAGGTGGAAAAGAAAGCCCAGAAGTTGTTGGGTTATATCAGGAGGCAATTTCGATTTCGGAACAAGGAGATTGTGCTCTCTCTGTACAATTCTCTGTTCGGCCGCACCTGGAGTATGCTGTGCAGTTCTGGTCGCCCATCCTCTGGAAAAATATTGAGAGGCTGGAGCGAGTGCAGGCGAGGGCCACAAAGTTAATCCCTTCCGTTAGGCTTATGGGCTATAATCGACGGTTACGCGCCCTGAACTTGTTTTCGCTGGGTACGCGGAGGCTGCGCGGTCAACTGATCGAGGTTTTCAAGCTCTTATGCTGGTTCAACGATGTCTATTTTAGAAATATGTTTAGTTTAAATGATAACCCAACTCGCAACAATAGTTGGAAGTTGGATTTGAAACGGTTTAGGACTAGTGTGTGTGGGAATTACTTTACGTATAAGATCTGTGATACGTGGAACAGGTTACCTTCAGAAGTTGTGAACAGTTCCTCTGTGGATCATTTCAAGAAAAGGTTAGATCAAATCTTGCACATTATTTGAGGGTGTAGAAAATTTTCCCTGGCACCCGTTGCCATTGGTACCTCCTCGGTATGGGCCGCAAGGCCTTTTGAGATACTTCTTTTCCTTGTAACTCTCTCTCTCTCTCTCTCTCTCTCTCTCTCTCTCTCTCTCTCTCTCCAGTTTAAACCCAAGAAATAATGGGTTTAAACTGGAACTAAAGACATTTAGGACCTCTGTCTGCGGAAATTTCTTTTCCTATAAAATAGTTAATATCTGGAACCAACTTCCCTCAGAGGTTGTTTCCAGTCAAAGTGTAAATGTGTTTAAAAATAGGCTAGACGAAGTACTGAATACTCTCATAGTTTAAGATTAAAACATAAGAAAACTCTGCAGGAGTTCGCTTGCACGGTGTCTCTGTGAGCAAGCTAAATATAGAGCTATTTATATTCTCCACTTTCCTGTAAAATTTCCTTGGCTACTTTTCCAGGGTCAAGGTATTTTCTTCAACCTTTTTCCGTACCTGCCTCTGGCAGGGAGGGAGCGGAGGGTGGGGAGAGAGCCTTCTACTTTTCTATCCAGTTTTCTACTACTGCTAGAATAGTTGAAAGAAAAATAAAATTTTAATAACAGGAACCTCCCAGAGTGGACCGAAAGGTCTTTGAGGCTTCCTCTTGTCCTTGTAACTCTCTCTCTCTCTCTCTCTCTCTCTCTCTCTCTCTCTTCCAATTTAGAAACAAGGAGATTGTAATGTCTCTTTATAAATCACTAATTAAACCTCAACTCAAGTATCGTGTGCAGCTTTGGGTTCTGTCCCTTAGGAAAGATTTACAAACGTTGGAAAGGGTACAAGCAAGGGCCACAAAATTGATCCCTTCGATGAGACTGCAAACCTATTAATTATCGAAGATTAGAATGCTTAAATCTGTTTATCTTAGAGATGAGGAGGTTGCGCGGTCGGTTTATTCGTTTTCAAGATGCTCAGTGAAATAGACACGGTAGACTACCGGAACTTATTCTCATTTAATACCAATCGGACAAGAAATAATGGGTTTAAATTGGGATTTAAAACATTTAGTACCTTCATCTACGGTAATTTCATCTCCTATAAGGTTGTTTAAAAATAGGCTGAACAAAGTTCTGAAAACACTCGGGGTTTAAGACTCTTCACATTCAGCGGCGGATCTAGGATATTTCTTTGGGATGGGGGCCTTGGTGCCTATACTGGTGCCCAGTATATAGCAGAAGAATACTACCTTTCCCTAATGCACAAAAACCACACTGTGGCTGCCCTGTTTAAGAGTCAGTAAACACTAACTGGTTAAGAGAACACACGTCAATCTGAGTCTCTTATTTAATGCCAAATCTTATAGGGTAAGTGAAAATAACAATAATAATAAGCAGCCAGTTTTTATTGTGGCAAAGAGACAGTAAATCTGAAAAAGAGGAAAGGCTTTTTCCCGTAAGATGAGTGTTCAATGGCGGGGCTCGAGCCCCTTCAGGCCCCATGGATCTGCCGGTGCTCGCATATAAGAAAATAGTATTATAACGTAGCTGTGCGGGAGTTTGGTTAAAGATTTCCTCCTATACTTATTTCTCACCCCCACTTTAGAGAGACGTCTCTGGTTGATTGTGCCCCACGTAGCATGATCAAACATCAAGCAACTCATTTTTTAATCACTTGCCTCAAACACTAAGTGGGAGACTCTTTAATTCGACGTAGCAACAACGGGTGATCACCCACGAAACACTTTCATTCTCCATAAAGGCCGCCGCACACCGAAAGCCACGCCACGCACGACAGCCACGCTACGCGGTCCTCACACCAAAAGACAAGTGGCCGGGCAACGTCGCCAGTATCCATCCGACCTAATTTGGTAGCAATTTCCTTCCAACAATTATCTTTTCTGTATATGTCCCTGTACTCTTCTTTTCTTTTCTCATGTCATAAAAGCATGGGTACCGTCTGATTTCTTCAATCAACTCTTCCATTGCAAAATTGGTGCGACACGGGGCGGATGGGGAATGAATGAATGAGTGCGACTGATTGAACCACTTTTCTCTACTCTCGTGGTGGCACAACACCGCGAAACATGAACGACTCACTATCACTTGCTGCAAAAACAACTTTATGGCGATAGACCCAAGTTGAAACTCGGCGATATTCAGAGCTTTGGCAGACACATACACAGGACAGACATCCACTCACAGAAAACACGCTCACACATTTGCATGTCTTGTTAATGTCTCAGAATAGAGTAGAAAAATATTTTGTAGAAACACAATTTCATAAAAAAAATATCCATGGCATGGCTAAGGTGAAGTAGAGTTTCATTTCTGCCGACACACATTTTTTTTCTTTGGGTTGGCTGGATGCACGTGACGGGTGAAAGCATGGTGTGGAAAATCTGATTTCTGTTCTTAATTCTAGTTTCCATATGTTCCAGATTTTTGTGACACCAAGTGGTTGATGCGTGATCGGCACAAGTATATTATTGGTTAGTTTATACAGCGGTGCTATTTAGTGTATGATCTTTGTGCGTGTGGCGTAATTGTAGAGCGAGCTTATATATTCTCCTCTTTCCTGTAAAATTTCCTTGGCTACTTTTCCAGGGTCAAGGTATTTTTTCAACCTTTTTCAGTACCCGCCTCTAGCTGGGAGGGTGGAGAGAGAGCCTTATGCTTTTCCATCCAGTTTTCTATTACTGCTAGAATAGTTAAAAAATGGACAGTTTAATAACGGGAACCTCTCTGAGTGGACTGAAATGTCGGTACTTACGTATTAACTGGGGGTCACCACATATTGATGATTGGTTAGGTTAAGTTGTAATATTTTCGTTAGTTGAAAATTTTTAATACATCACATGTTTTAAATAGCAATATTTTTTTAAATATTTACAATGATTTATATTTCAAATATTTACAATGATTAATACATGTTACACATTAGAAACAACATTTGTTTCTGGAGGCCAAACTACAATTAAATTATCGATTTTTCTGACCGTTCAAATTTTCATCATGAATAAGCCTAAAAAAATTAATTTTTTTCAGAAAATTGTATAAAAAAATATTTAAAAAATATTGCTATTTAAAAAATATGCTGTATTAGAAATTTTCAACTAACGAAAATATTACAACTTAACCTAACCAATCAATATGTGGTGACCCCCCGTTAATACGTAAGTATCGAAATGTCTTTGAAGCTGCCTATTGTCCTCATAACTCTCTCTAACTCTATCTATCTATCTAATCTATCTATTGATCTATCTATCTATCTCACTCACTGCAGAACCTTCTCGTGTCATGTTTTAATCAGAAATTAAAATTTAGGATATGAAATCAGTGTACATATTTTAGTTTTTCATTATTTAACAACTTTTAATGTAAATAAAAGGAATTAGATTATTTTTAGCAGCCCAAAATATTTGGTTTCTCTTCATTGTTAATGTTATAAAATTACTATATGTGATTTAATTTGCCGCCATTTAAATAATCAAAGTTTATTATTTCCTTTGATATGAACAATTTAGAAAAGTTGTAGCGTTCACCATTCGAACATTTGCCTTTAGGTAATTTAGAAAGCACCTTTTGTTGCTTTTCTCCAGTTATATAAAGGTCGTTTCAACCGTTGTATAACACAATGTTTAATAAATAGCTGATCTTAAAATCGTTTCAGCCTATGTATACAAACTACTATTTATAATCTTTTTTGTGCAATTAAACAAAACCACACAATCGGGAATGATAAGTTAATAAATGTTACTTGTAGTTCTTAACAATATATCGTATTTGGGAGGGGTGGCAATTAACCTCCCCCCTCAATATTCCTTTATCTAACGCCGTACATAACGATCTTATTGCGTGATCAACATCATTTCCTCGCGTTATAAAAACCTGACATTAAGTTGAAAACTATCCGAATGCATCGGTTCCATAAAATATCTGGCAACTTTTGCAACTTCGAGGAAAGGAATAATAGTCTTCGAAACTTTTCCTATTACTGAGTGATACAGTAAAGTAGGTAAAGTTTAGTATCCGCTTAGTTAGTTTTGAAAGCGGAAGAGCAGTTTTTTTAAAAGGAAATTAAGTTTCGATATAGTTCATTGTCTGGTATGACATTATAAATAAAATTACTGAATTCGTATAAAATAAAGATATACGAATATAGTCGGCAACATCGAGAGTTGAACCCTTCGACCTCGGTGCGAATATAATATCGAATATATTTGTTGTAAACGGCTGAATTATTATTTCGATAATGAATCTAGATCACTATATATAAAGGGATACGTCGTGGCCAATGTCGTAACACCGTTTCATGTTAATCAGATGAAGTTAAGCGACATTGGGTCTGGGTAGTAGTTGCATAGGAGACTGTCCTCTGCGTCCAAATTATGTAGCGATCCGTAGTTCGGATCCCACGTAAAGCTGCGGGTCCCCTCCGTCATATGATCTTAGATGCTGAAAAGGAAATTAATCAACTTTATCATTACTGTATATAAATGTGAAGCTCCTACCTATATAAATTGTTTACAATGTATTAGTGTAAGTATTTACTGCCATGAAAGGTAATGCTCATTGTCTCGTATTTGGCATTTCTTATAAAGATGTAGTAAAAAAAAGTACA
This sequence comes from Bathynomus jamesi, assembly GCA_023014485.1. Taxonomy (NCBI): domain Eukaryota; kingdom Metazoa; phylum Arthropoda; class Malacostraca; order Isopoda; family Cirolanidae; genus Bathynomus; species Bathynomus jamesi. The sequence continues at coordinate 167,011 of JAJOZX010009000.1, forward strand.
AACGCTGGGTTTTAAATGCGATTTCAGTCTCTCGAGTTGGAGGAATTGGGAGGAGGGTGCACTGACGAGCCCGCTGCACGTAATGTATTTGGCTCTCCTTTTAAAAAGGGGACTTTTTTCCCAGTTGATTGCATCACCGAACGTCTCGGCGTCCTCTGGTAGACGAAGGATGTAAAACAGATTACCGTATTTCCGGCGTATAACGCGCACCCTAATTTTGAAGAGAAAATTATTTTGAAAAGAAAATTTAGGAAAATAAAAATTTATGGAAAAAATATACCTCCTACCTCACTTCACATGTACAATTTTAACGAGTTAATTTTAACGTAGGGTGATTTTTGGAGTATTTTGGGGAAAAAAAAAAGTCCGCGTTATACGCCGGGAAATACGGTAACTCTATCCCCTCTAAATGAGCATGCATGCGTGTGCAGATTCACTCGTTAGGTTCATTGTAAAAACAAAATACTGTCGTTTTAACGATATTCTACTGGCAGTTTTGGGTGCCAAGATTCTACTGTTAATTCTGCAATGGACATTTTTTTGTTCATTTAACACTACTGACCTTCCTGAATGCAGATATTTAACAGTGGTTTTAACAGTGACGATATTTTAAAAATTTAAATGCAGTTAAAATAGGGGATTTCTCCTGTTCATCACGTTTAATTCGATAAAATGGACATCATTAATTCGCAGATTCATTACTGTTATTTTAACTGTATCAGTGAAAGTATTTTTTACAGTTACTGTTGAAACAACAGTCAAGTACCGCTATTTTGAAAAGTCAAATTTTTTTCGATGTGCAAGTATTATAGATTTAATAGTATCGTAACTGTAATTTCGAACGTACTGTATTTTGAGTCACGCAGGCGCTGTAAAAGCAAATTCTTTTGACTAATATATGGATAACGAATCATATACAAAATCACCGCGGGGACGTTCATACTTGGGTAATGTTTGCATCCGAAATCGATTAAGACCAATTTCAACTGCCAAACGTGTGTCTATGATAATTTTCAAATTACATTAATTAGCAGATGATGATATAGAAAATGGGATGCGCGAGTCTCGATGCTCTCGTTAACATACACCAAATAAAAATTTTACTCCCGAAGTTATTTTCAAATATTCAAATATAAATATAATTCTTAACACTGAATTTTAATTAATTATATTTAAATATTTAATTATGATCGTTAAAGATTACAAATATAGTATGGAAGGTAGCTGATAAAATATGTCCATTTAAAACTCAAGCTACTACAGTATATGGTGAATTTTACAGGGATTATCCTTCGTTATATGCTGAATGGCGTTTAGTACAGTTTTCGAGTACTTATTTTAGCATAGTATTATTTTGAATATAAATTATCCATTCAACTTGTAATATGAAAATTCGCATTACAGACTCTAATTAGCAGTACTGACTTTTCGAGTGAACTGTTCCTGTAAGTGCGAAAGATACAGGCATTAACAATTTCTGACTGTTTAAACAACAGTGAGCTTGTAGTATGAAAATTCACAGTGCATTCCTTAAATCTACAGTACTGACTTGTCAAATCAACTGTTACTGTACGCCCCCAAAATACAGGTATTTCTCATATTTTAAGACCAGTAATTTCCCGTTAAAATAAGTGATCCTGTGAACATAAAAATTAACGGTAATAATTTGGTGAATTAACAGTTACTGGTTAGTCATTCTTTAAGTTAACTGATAAAAAATGTTAATATTAAAAAACAGGAACCTCCAGTTCAGATAAATATTCTCCCTAATTTGGATTTCAAAATGTCCTTTATTGATATTTTGAAAAACGGTAAAATCGTTAAAAATTACATTTATTTACTGTTAATTTAACATCCTTTTCTTGAAGTGTTTATTTTTGTTCAGTTTCTGCCCTAATTTAGTAAATAACTTTATCTAAGCATTTAAAAACAAACCGAGTCAACAACAACACCAACACCAACACCAAAACACCAACACCAACACCAACACCAACAACAGTAAGGCGTGCGGGATGGCCCGACTGGCCCGTCGTTCGTCACCATGATACACCATTATCGTCAATGACCATAACAATTCACTTTCGTCATAGTAACGCTGTAGAACCGAATTCGCTAATAAGACACATTTATTTTGCAGAAAAAATACTACAATATGTTAAAAGATTTATTTGAAACAAAATCATTCGACCTCATTTAAGTGAAGACCTTAGAATAGGTCGAAAGCTTGTCTCTAATAAATGCATTAACTTGGCGATTTTATTTCCCCAAACAGTTTCCCGTAATGAAAAATATTCTCATAATGTTTATTTTGTAATTAATACGGTACACACACACACACACACACACACACACACACACACACACACACACACATTTATCGTAATCCTTTTAACGAATGTTTTTACGTTAACTTCGTTGAGGAGGAACGTTTTTATGTTAATTTCGTCGAGGAACGTTCGTGTTAATTTCAGAACATCAGATTTAGTTTACTCTATTTCTCTGTATAATTTTCTTCATTATACAGGGTGGGCGGAAAGTAGCTCCCTATTTTGGATTGGTAAAAAATACGTGTATTATCCATTTATTTCAGAAGAAATAATATGAAAAGGTAGGCATACATGGTAGGTTTTCTCTAAAATTCAATGTGGGCTCCAACTCTTTCCACCAGCTTCTGGAGCC
>JAJOZX010009001.1:0-65000 GCA_023014485.1 Bathynomus jamesi
CTCACATAGCCAGGTACGCCCGGCTCATCGGGCATTGTTCTGAGCCAGGCGTCTAGTCTTCTTTTGAAGATGTCCACTGCTCTACCGTTTCTACTTTCCACCGTTGTTTGGGGAGTTATAGGGTTCAGAGTAAGATTGGGACTAGTTTCTCCATTATTTTCCAAGTGTAAATAATGGTGTATCTCTCTCTTCTCCTTTCCAGTGAATATAGGTCTAGTTCGCGTAACCTATCCCAGTAATTTAGTTCTTTGCACCCATTGATCTTGGCTGTGAAGCTTCTCTGGATCCCTTCCAGCTGTATAATGTCTTCTTCTTTACATGGGGATGTTAGGACCGAGCAGTATTCCAATTTGGGTATGATCAGTGTTTTCAGTAGGGGAATTATTACATTCTTATCTCTTCGTTTAAAGGTTCTCAATATCTGTCCCGTTATTCTCTGCTCTGTTTACTGCTATCTTATTTTGTGTTTCAAATTTCGCATCATCTGTCATTACAACCCCTAAATCTTTTGCTCTGGAATTTCTCTGAATTTCCTGTCCATTTGGGTATGATATTCCATGGATTTAGGTCTTCTCTTTTTCCGTACCGTAACAGCTGAAATTTCTCGGTGTTGAACTTCATATTGTTGTCCTCCGTCCACTTGTAGATTCTGTTTATGTCGTTTGTAGAGATCCTATATCTTCTGGGTTTTTTATTTTTCTACTGATCTTTGTGTCATCCGCAAAGGATGTTACTGTACTGTCTCTGGTAACGTCCTCATCTATGTCAGTTAGCATGATTATGAGAGTAGTGGAGCTAATACTGTTCCTTGTGGTACCGAGCTGAGGACCTCTAATTCTGATGAGATACTCGTTGTACTGTAACGACATGTCGCCGCTCACTAAGGAATTATATATCCATTTCCCTACTTTTCCTGTTATTCCCATATATTTCAGTTTATGTATTATGATTCCATGGTCACACTTGTCGAACGCTTTAGCAAAGTCTGTGTATAGTACATCATAGTTTTTCATTACTTAAGTGCATCAAAAATGTTGTTGTAGTGTCCCATTAGTTGCGATAGGCATGATCTGCCTAACCGAAACCCGTGTTGGTTATCATTGATTTTTTTCTGAGTTTCCAAAAAGTCATAGATTTTCTGTCTAACTGTTCTTTCAAATATTTTAGTGAGATGAGATGTAAGCGAACTGCCCTATAGTTTTTGGCCTCGGATCGATCTCCTCCTTTATACAGGGTTTGGCACGGGAACCAAGTGTTTTTTGGAATAATCAGGAAAATGATATTTATTTTTGTAAAGAAAATATATTGGTAGAACAACATTCGTAAGAACATAGCATTTCATGTCATAATCATGTACCGAAATTATATCTGGCATATGATGTCCTTGGCCGTCGACGCATTGTTGAAGGCGTTTACGAAAATTGGCCTCCACTCTTCCCAGCAGGTCTCTGTTGATTTGGATGATTTGTTAACGGATCGCTTCCTTCAATGCATCTAATGTACGGGGCTTGTCCTCGTAGACACGTGACTTGAGGTACCCCCATAGAAAGAAGTCACATGTGGACAAGTCAGGGGACCGAGAGGGCCATGCAATGTCACCAAATCTCGAAATGAGATGGTTGGGAAACAGGGGGCGAAGAACAGCCATTGACGCTCTGGCGGTGTGTGGCGTGGCCCCATCTTGCTGAAACCACAAATGTCGACGAGCAATACGCCTTCTTCGTAACTCAGGATGAAAAAGGTGTTCACCATCTCAATGTAACGCCCAGATGTTATGGTAACGGTAACCCCATTTTGTTCGAAGAAATAGGGACCGATGACGCCAAACTTTCCCACCGCGCACCAAACTGTAACCTTAGGGCTATGCAGCGGTTTTTCATGGAGTTGTCGCGGATTTTCAGCAGCCCAATACCGACAGTTTTGATTGTTGACGGCCCCATTAAGGTGGAAATGGGCTTCATCACTCATTACCACCATCATGTTTTCATTCTGCTCATAAAGTGCAAGCATTTCCTGTGCAAAATTCAGTCGTTGGGGGCAATCGTTACATTCAATTCCTGCACCATCGCTAACTTGTATGGTGAAAATGTAATTCTTCATGCAAAATCCGTCTAACAGTACGATTGCTGATTCCGAGTGCAGCTGAATGTCTCCGAGCAGAGCGGCCTGGCTTTGCAACATCGCTTGTCTGACCCTTTCAACGTTCTCTGGAGTACGCACAGTGCGTTGCGGCCCCTTCGGTTTTGTTTTCATTATTGAGCCTCCTGTTCGAAGATTGTTAACCCAACGTAAGATTGTGTCACGAGCGGGAACAGAGTCATTTCGATGAATGTTGAATCTGCGGCGAACGCACGCTGAACTGCTGTCACTGACTCGCCTCCTAACAAAATGATCATAAGCGAACATGCGGTGTTCTAACGTCCACTGCTCCATGATGGCACCTGAAAGATAAAGGTGAGTGTTAGTTAAAGTTAAATGCTATGAACCCAGGAATGGAATGCTACCTACCGCACGCCCCTCCCATTCCTAATGGCCGATTACTAGCTATTCAAAAAACACTTGATTCCCGTGCCCCACCCTGTATATTGGAACTATGTTCGCGCTCTTCAGGATGCCCGGTATTTCTCCCGTGTCTGGTAATCGTCTCCATATCCAGTATAGGGGCTCAGCGATTGCATTCTTGCAGTTTTTGATCAGTGTGGCATTCCATTTATCCGGTCCTGCCGCTGAGTGTGTTTTTAGTTTCCCTATGGCTTATGTAATATCATCCGTCGTAAAGTCGAAATCTGTTATACTTTCCCCTTGTAGTTCTTCTTCAAAGAACGCGTTTCTATCGCATATCAATTTGTCAGTTATATATATATATATGATGAATAAAACCACGAAGGAAACACAGAATGGTGCTCAAGCGCTTTCGTCTAATGACATCCTCAGGAACACTGAAGTACATAAAGTTACAGCCTATATATAGGTTACATAAAAAATAAAAAAATAAAAAAAATATGTATATATATATATATATATATATATTATATATATATAAACGGAGAGGTAAAAATAAAAATTAAACATTAAAGGATTGTGGGGAGCATACAAATTTGTAAGGAAAAACTACCGATTTTTAGCACAAGATCAAATGAATTGTTTCCAACCAATGTTATAGATAATTAAAAAAAAAAAAATACAAATTTATACTGGAAATCTGCCCAGGTTTTAGCACTCTGCCCTTCTTGTTTAAGTTCGATGTATATAAAAATAAATTGAAAAATTTATATACATTGAACTTAAACAAGAAGGGCAGAGTGCTAAAACCCGGGCAGATTTCCAGTATAAATTTGTATTTTTTTTTTTTTTTAATTATCTATAACATTGGTTGGAAACAATTCATTTGATCTTTACTTGTGCTAAAAATCGGTAGTTTTTCCTTACAAATTTGTATGCTCCTCCCACAATCCTTTAATGTTTAATTTTTATTTTTACCTCTCCGTTTATTGTATATTATATATATATATATATATATATATATATCTTTTTTCTCTGTAACCTATATATAGGCTGTAACTCTTTATGTACTTCAGTGTTCCTGAGGATGTCATTAGACGAAAGCGCTTGAGCACCATTCTGTTTCCATTCCTTCGTGGTTTTATTCATCATAAATATTTTTCACGTGTTACTTTCGTGAAATAATTTTCGTATATATATATATATATATATATATATATATACGCCTAGGTGGTGTAGTGGTTAGCGTCGCTGACTACGAATCCATCGGCCCAGGGTTCAAGACCCGGCGACGGCAGCCGGCGCGCAGCAAAACCAAGCTGTTCATCCTTCTACACAATAAAGAAAGTGGTTGTGGCCTAGTGGTTAAGACGCTGGGCTGCTGATGGGGTGTGGTTCGGAGTCCACGTTAAATTGTAGGTCTAAGGTGGAGTGAAAAGCTTTACTTTCGTCAGAATAAGCAATTCGGGCGGAAGCTAACCAAAGGTTTATATACATTATAATGTTAATACTGCATTAAGATTAAGGAGTATAGGAAGGCCACATATGATAATTAAAACCCACTCTAATAGACAGAGTTTATTTCCACAACAGTTTCGATGCCCACTGGCATCCTCTTCGGGTGGATACAGATAAACGAATGAACCAAAAACAAGAGGGAAAACAGTCCAGGGACCATTAAGAAATTCGCACCTAGGTTAGACCCCGTTCTCCCGACACTGGAAGGGCATTTATATTAAAGGGACTCGCTTATAAGTACATTCGCACAAATTTAAAACTATCTGCTTGTTCTATGCATATAGATTATATTATTTTTTTACATAATTATTACATTTATTATTAAATTTATTACATTTAATATTGCATTATTATTTATTACAGAAATTATAAATTTATTATTACATTGATTATTACACTGTTGTTTATTATACAGGCTAGATCCCATTCCCACGACCCCAGAAGGGCATTTTTTTTATTAAAGGGTCCCGCTTCTTGTCCTATACATACAGATTCTATTATTTTTACATAATTACTGCATTTATTATTGCATTTATGTTTTTTAACATTTAGTATTATTACCTTTACACTAATTATTACATTTATTTTATTACCTTTATTATTACATTTATTGCATTTATATTTATTTCCACATTTATTACTTCAATTATTACATTTACATTTACGTTTATTATTCCATTTACATTTTACCCAAAAAAAACAAAAAAAAACGAATGAACCAAAAGCGAGTGAGGAAACAATCCAGAGACCTTTAAGAAATTCACACTTAGGTTAGAACCCGTTCACCCGACGCCGTAAGGGATTTTTTGACCAAGAATCTCATTAAAGGGTCCAACTTATAAGTACCTTCGCACAAATTAAAATTATCTACTTGTTCTATACATACAGATTCTATTATTTTTCTTTTGACATAATTATTACATTTGTAAAGTACCTTACTTGATTCCCAATCTATGGCATGATTATTTTGGCTGGCGTGATAAAAAATGGCATCATTAGTATTACAACTTCTGAAGGCATATTTGTGTTCTTTAATACGGGTTTCAATATTTCTTCCAGTTTCTCCGACGTATGCTAAATCATAACTTTTACAGGGAATGCTGTAGACACAGGCTTGTTCCTGTTTTGCAATGTTATTCCTAACCAATTTACTTTTCACGGTAGACGAATATTTGAACGCCAAAGCAAACTTAAAATCTTTTGTCAACGGTTTTACTCTTTCTAAGCCGGCAAATATTTGTCTACCGTGAAAAGTAAATTGGTTAGGAATAACATTGCAAAACAGGAACAAGCCTGTGTCTACAGCATTCCCTGTAAAAGTTATGATTTAGCATACGTAGGAGAAACTGGAAGAAATATTGAAACCCCTATTAAAGAACACAAATATGCCTTCAGAAGTTGTAATACTAATGATACCATTTTTTATCACGCCTGCCAAAATAATCATGTTATAGATTGGGAATCAAGTAAGGTACTTTACAAATGTAATAATTATGTCAAAAGAAAAATACTAGAATCTGTATGTATAGAACAAGTAGATAATTTTAATTTGTGCGAAGGTACTTATAAGTTGGACCCTTTAATGAGATTCTTGGTCAAAATATCCCTTACGGCGTCGGGTGAACGGGTTCTAACCTAAGTGTGAATTTCTTAAAGGTCTCTGGATTGTTTCCTCACTCGCTTTTGGTTCATTCGTTTTTTTTTTTTTCGGTAAAATGTAAATGGGATAATAAACGTAAATGTAAATGTAATAATGGAAGTAATAAATGTGGAAATAAATATAAATGCAATAAATGTAATAATAAAGGTAATAAAATAAATGTAATAATTAGTGTAAAGGTAATAATAAATGTTAAAAAACGTAAATGCAATAATAAATGCAGTAATTATGTAAAAATAATAGAATCTGTATGTATAGAACAAGAAGATTTTGTGCGAATGTACTTATAAGCGGGACCCTTTAATAAAAAAAATGCCCTTCTGGGGTCGTGGGAATGGGATCTAGCCTAGGTGCGAATTCCTTAATGGTCTCTGGATTGTTTCCTTCTCGCCTTTTTCATTCGTTTTTCGGTTTACAATTTCTGTATAACAAACAACAGTGTAATAATCAATGTAATAATAAATTTATAATTTCTGTAATAAATAATAATGCAATATTAAAAAACGTAAATGCAATAATAAATGCAGTAATTATGTAAAAATAATAGAATCTGTATGTATAGAACAAGAAGATTTTGTGCGAATGTACTTATAAGCGGGACCCTTTAATAAAAAAAAATGCCCTTCTGGGGTCGTGGGAATGGGATCTAGCCTAGGTGCGAATTCCTTAATGGTCTCTGGATTGTTTCCTTCTCGCCTTTTTCATTCGTTTTTCGGTTTACAATTTCTGTATAACAAACAACAGTGTAATAATCAATGTAATAATAAATTTATAATTTCTGTAATAAATAATAATGCAATATTAAATAATAAATTTAATAATAAATGTAATAATTATGTAAAAAAATAATATAATCCGTATGTATAGAACAAGCAGATAATTTTAAATTTGTGCGAATGTACTTATAAGCGGGTCCCTTTAATAAAAATGTCCTTCCAGTGTCGGGAGAACGGGATCTAACCTCGGTGCGAATTTCTTAATGGTCCCTGGACTGTTTTCCCTCTTGTTTTTGGTTCATTCGTTTATCTGTATCCACCCGAAGAGGATGCCAGTGGGCATCGAAACTGTTGTGGAAATAAACTCTGTCTATTAGAGTGGGTTTTAATTATATTTTGACCTTCATGTAAAAAAAAGTGAAGTTTTTTTGCATTTATTAGGAAGGCCATATATTGTTCTTGATTTTCTAAATGAATCACTGCGCGCGCACGCACACGCACGCACACACACACACACATCTTAAAGGTATTTAAAGTATTTTTCATCACCCAAGAGACAATATAAATGTACGTAAGACATTTTACGTATGAGCAAAAATTGAGATTTAGCTAAATGCAGTAATTTATCATACACTGAACATGTCTGAAATGAGCTAAGCATATTGTCATGCAAAGTCCATCGCTTCGTGGTAACTTTGCATCGCTCCAGAGACCAAGTTTATATTCAAAGAAAAAGTTTCAAACCATTTTCTTTACTCTTAGAAGAAATAAATAAATTATAATACTTTTATTAAAAAAAAAATACATTTAAGGGTCGGTTTGTTGACGTTTACTTATTAGAAATGAAATCGGATATGCGGATAGCGGCATGCGAGCGTGAATATCCCGTTATAGTTCGTTTATCAACAGTTTAGCAAAGTATTTGCTTAAATATATGTTACGTATAAACAAAAATATTTCTCACACTGAATTAAGCTTGTTGCATGCATGCAACAAGTAATTAAAATGTTCAAATTTCTCTCTCTCTCTCTCTCTCTCTCTCTCTCTTCCCACACTCTCTAGAATCTAGAGAATGAAGATGTGCTGAACTATTTGAAGTGTATTATATATCGGCAGAGAGAGAGAGAGAGAGAGAGAGAGAGAGAAGAGAGAGAGAGCGTGTCCCCTCAAAGAGCTGTGTACTAACTTTGAATTATATTTATATAACTGATTGCTTGAAGAAGAGCAATATACAATGCGTGGATTAAGAATTAATTTTTTATACTTTCTTCCCTGCCTTCTTTTTCCCCTCATCCCGAGGGAGATTTCAGAGGGGACAAATGGTGTCGAATTAATAGGTTATAACGTCGTCAATTATTGGACAAATGGGTCCTTCCTATATTCCCTCTGTTCATTTCAACCAATAGTAATTTTCTTTTGTTAATACATTTAACGATGTTAAGCAATAAACAACGTTTTTTTGTATGTTTTTTAAACGTAGACAATTCTTTTCTGATTTTTTTCAAAAAACTTTTCTACAGACACAAATTTCTCACTAATTGGGTGCTCATATACAGTATATATATATATATATATATATATATATATATATATATATATATATATATATATATATATAATCAGGTCTGTTATCTTATCTTTTACGAGCTTGTAAAACGTTATTTCATGACAATATATTTAACATAAGACGCTTCTGCAAAACAATGTGGCTATAACCTCTAAATTTATATCTGCCACTGTTGACATTATGCAGAGCGTAACTAATGTTAAAAATATGTTTAGTTTTATAAAGTATTACGGTGCTGTTGAAAATTATTAAATACTCCATCCCAGAAATATTTATAAATATAAGTCATACACCATTACTATTTAGAGGTATGTACAGACAGACAGACAGAAAGACAGACAGACAGTATGGCCTGGTTATGAATGTATAGTTTGTGCCATCATTAAAAAATTAATTTTACAATTTATACGTTACCCATGACCCTTCGTCATTTCTTGAAAGTTATAAGGTTAGGTTGGGTTAGGTTAGTAATGCGTAATGAGCGTGATGAAGAGTCGCGGGGATTACGAGAAATGCCTGAAACTTGAAAGCACTTCGCGTATTAACTGTAACGTAAACATTCGTATATCCGCTATTTTCAGACCAAGTCTTTATGTAATTGCGACATCTATTTTTTTCCGTCTTTGTATTATGGTTTTAAGGAAAGAATCTTGTCTAACTCCTCTTCCCAGCCTTTGCAGGCCTTTTTAAGCCGTCCGCCATCAGGTATTAATGAAAGAGAGAACCCAGTGACGCTATTCATTAAATATTTAAGCTAAGCGATAACTTCCTTCAGTTGCCAGATGTCGCTCGCACCGAGATTACATGGAGCTTATAAAGAACCCTTCTTCCTCGTACTTATTGTACCTCCAGTCATCCCCCCTCACTTTCTCCCTTTCCTTCCCTCCCAACCATCAACCCCTCTGCCCGGAGTTCTCCTCTAAACTTCTTTCGAAATTTCGAAATTGGTGGAGTGACTGTTCTTAAAATAAGAAAAGAAAAAAATCCATTCCTCAGTGAAATGGTACAGAAATTTCCAGAACGATTTTTATTCTATTGGTTTTTTTTTTAAAAGGATTCCATAATTTTGTTTTATTAAATAATAAATAATATATTTTTTTTACGTGAAATATTACTTCTTTTAGCAATTAAAATATATTTATTTTTTAATTATTTTTATTTTTTTAGTTAAGTTATAGCATGAATCGCACGTTCAAAAATATAAACTCCGAATTATGATACTTTAAACTCTATATTGTTAACATTTGAGAGTTTGACTCTACATTTAAAAATTTTATTATCAAAATATTGAAAATAAACTAGTCATAATAATTTTTTATATTAAAATATAATGAATAAAATATTTAAGTTCTTAATTAAAATTTTAAAATATAGTAAAGATTAAAAAAAAAAATTAGGGTAAAATAATTTTTTAATTTTTATTTAATTTTTTTTTTGCAAAATAAAAATTGCTAATTATTTAAAAAAAAAAAGCTATAATTTACATTATATTAATTGAAATACCTTTAAAATATTCATATTTAATTTGCAAATTTTTTCCGAGCTGTAAACTTTGAATTATGTTATAATATTTATTTTTATTTTATTTAAGTAAATATGTTTCAAGGTCTCTCTCTCTCTCTCTCTTTCAAATGTTGCGTGCGGTGATTCCTCATTTCATTAAGGTTAAAGTTGTTGCCCTTCCTCTCGAGTTAGCCTGGTGAAGTAGAGAGTTGGTTTCGTGTGTTCTCCACCTTACATAGCCAGGTACGCCCAGCTCATCTGGAATTGTTCTGAGCCAGACGTCTAATCTTCTTTCGAAGATATCCACCGCGACCAAACTCGTGTTCCCTAGTTCTTTAGGCAGCTGGTTAAACAGTCTTGGTCCTCTCACAACTAAACTACAGTATTTTCCTTCTTTTCCTTCAGGTTTGAGGATGTTCCCTGTCTAGCCTTTAATTTGAGAACACGATACATTCTTCCTTTTCTACTTTCCACTGTTGTTTGGGGAGTTATAGGGTTCAGAGTAAGATTAGGGGTTAGTTTCTCCATTATTTTCCAAGTGCAAATAATGTTGTACCTCTCTCTTCTTCTATCCAGTGAATATAAGTTTAATTCACGTAACCTTTCCCAGTAATTTAGTTATTTGCATCCATTGATCTTGTCTGTGAAGCGTCTCTGAAAACCTTCTAGTTGACTAATGTCTTCTTTTTTATGTGGGGATGTTAGGACCGAGCAATATTCCAACTTGGGTATGATCAATGTTTTCAATAGAGAAATCATTATATTTACTATTCCTTCATTTAAAGGTTCTCGGTATCTGCCCAGTTTTTCTTTTTGCTCTCTTTACTGCTCTCTTATTTTGTGCTTCAAATTGCGCGTCATCAGTTATTACAACACCTACCGTGTGTGTGTGTGTATATACAGGGTGGGCCGTAAGTTTCCATACATAGGAAAAATAAACATTTTTTTATGGACAACCATTTTTATTTATATAATATGCTCTACATGGTTGCCATTGTTTTGAAAACACATTTCAATACGTGTTCCCCACTGTTGATGAACACGCATTAGCACAGTTGACGTTATGCTTGTAATGGCGTTGGTGATACGTTCCTTTAGATGATTTATGTCTCGTATCTTTTCCTGATACACCATGGCCTTCAAGTGCCCCCAAAGATAGAAATCAAGGGGGGTGAGATCTGGGATCTGGGAGGCCACTCCACAGGACCACGCCGACCAATCCAAGCATCCGGAAACTGCTGATCCAAATACCGACGCACGTGAAGACCATAATGAGGTGGAGCTCCATCTTGCTGGAAGTAAACTGGGAAGTTACCTTCCTCGTTTAGCAGGGATGGGAAAATCTCTTCTTGCAACATGTTAAGATACCTTTCGGCATTAAGATTTCCACTGACAAAAATTGGTCCAATAATTCTGTCACCCCATATCCCGGCCCACACCATCACTTTACCGGCACCTTGCATCTTCGTCGGACTCAGCCAGTTAGGGTTAGCATTACTCCAATAACGTATGTTTTGCCGATTAACCTCTCCATTGACGTAAAAATTTGCTTCAATTCGTTGCTCTTTCGTCAAACGCATATTCTTAGGGTATCTGAAACATAAAAACAAACGTTTAAATTTTCCTATGTATGGAAACTTACGGCCCACCCTGTATATCCCTGTATATATATATATATATATATATTATATATATATGCCTCGGTGGTGTAGTGGTTAACGTCGCTGACTACGAATCTATCGGCCCCGGAATTGAGATCCGGTGACGGCAGGCGGCGCGCAGCAAAACCCACCTGTTCATCCTTCCACACAATAAAGAAATTGGTTGATAGATAAATGGGTACCCTTGGTAGCCTAGTGGTTAAGACGCTGGGCTGCTGGTGGGCGTGGTTCGGATTCCACGTTAAACTGTAGGTCTAAGGTGGAGTGACAAGCTTGACCTTTGTCAGAATGAACAATTCGGGCGGAAGCAAAACAAAGGTGTGTGTGTGTGTATCCAGTATACAGGATGGCCCAAGATAAAGTATTCCATTGAGTTTTTTAAAATAAATAATGGGGCTACTTTATCTTGGACCACCCTGTATATATATATATATATATATATATTATATATATATATTATCTATATATATATATATATAATAAGAAATTAGAACAGTATGAAACTATACCTATACAAAATATTGTTGTGTGTGCCCATATTGACTGAACTGTTTTACTTTTTCTTGTTCAAACCAGTTTCACATTTGTACTTTTGTCTAATTAACATTTTTTTTTCTTTTTTTTTACAAAAGTTAATTTTCAGTCTAAAATTTAGAAATAATATAATATGAAAATTTCATATAAAAATACAAATTATTTAAGTTTAAAAAAAACAGGGTACTAAAATTAGAGTCATGACGGAGGGAAACACGACAATCAGAACCACGGGTCGCTACATCATCTGAACGTGGAGGATGATAACTCGATTACCTCCCACTCAATCTCACTCCCTTTCCTATCCGCGGTCCGCGAATGAGAATGCGCAAAGTGAAAATTCCACATTTGAGAAAAGTGTTTTTTTTTAATTTGAGAAACAAAGTCACTTCATTCCCATTCGCGGTTTATAAAGGAGCAAAATGGGAATGACTAAAAATAAAGTAGACGCCGGATTTAGTGTCCCCGGATATTGTGTCTCGCCGCTTATAGTGTCTCAAAACTAGGAAACAGTTACTTTTACATGGTAATTGCTATGGATAGAGTGTCTCTGATTACGCTTATAGTGTCTCTTTTCAGCTAGTATGGTCTACTTGGCAGCTCTAGTTTACACTTGTATTTGTGATGCCGTGCTGTTTACAGGCTTACTAGATGGCCATGGAAGGAAAATGTTTTGTTTTAATGTAAAATGAACATAGTTTTGATGTGTCAGTTGAATTGTAAAAGCAATTTTAATGAGAAATTACATAGTTGAATAAAATCAATTTTAATAAATTGTAATAAAAACAATTTTAATGAGAAATTGCATAATAAAGGTGTTTATGTTGTAAATATATTGATATACAGTACATATTCACTATTTTTAACCTTGCAACCCTCGAGAGACCAAACTGTGGATATAGTGTCTCATCGGATATAGTGTCCTTTTGGCTTGGCACCGAGTGGGACACTATAAACGGCGTCTACTGTATTTCCAAACCTAACATCAGCCTAATCAAACCTAACCTAACATAAGTTACCCTAACCCGAACTAAAGTGGGAAAGCCTCGGATGAGAGTGAGAATAACGTGAATTTAGGAATAGACCGATTTGAAAATCCCTTCATTGAAATTCTCATTCTCGGCTTTCCCACTCTTGGGCACGGAATGAAATGGGTATGACATTGAACAGGATGATACCACGGGAATGACACTGAGTGGTATAATCATACCTACAATACTCGCTATAAAAAAAAAAAAAAAAGCTGTAGTTTAGTCTAAATCTTCACCGTGAATCAACATCACACCAAAGTCTCACTTAACAAATTAACCCCGGAATGCATAGCGGGGTTCTCCAATTAAACCCCGCTATGCATGATAATTTGATTCGCCTATGTAATCTAGGGTTAACCCTTTCGGGACGACTGGTACAAATTGGTAGCGTTTCAAATACACGCATTCATAATTTAAACCTACAAAAAAGGTTAAGTTTGTCACGAAGAATTTCTGGAAATATAACCACTAAAAAATTAAAATTAAAATTCAAATTTAAAGAATTAAAAACACTTTTTATAATTTTTACAATTGTAAATCTCGATGAAATAAAAAATGGAAATAATCGTTTCGAAAAATGGCTGCGAATGAATACAAAATCCATTGACAAATGTTCTAAATGTTAATTTAGACCATTTACTTATAAATAAATTGAAAATAATTTATTAAATTACTTATAATAATGTCTCGAACAACCTTGCATTTATTTAAATAAATTTTTCAGAAATTGTTAACTGTGTCAATCAACATTTTGTCCAATAAAATGTGGTCTCACTGAAAGCTATGAAAAGTGTCTATATTGAAATGGAAAAATGTGTTTAAAATAAACAAATTTTCGTCGTGATAAATTTAGGATAATTTTTAATTTTAATTTTAATTTGTGTGCCAGTTTTCCTTTAAAACTATTACAGTGAACAAAACGAAATCCTATTAACAGTAAACAAATCCTATATACACCGCATTCTACTAATATACACACATAAATACCAATCCGACGTGCGTTTATATACGGGGTGCTTCAAAATTTTGTTATTACATATATATATATATACGTTTTTCATCAGAACGCACAGAAAAGGTTTTATATATATATATATATATGTGTGTGTGTGTGTGTGTGTGTGTGTCTCGGTGGTGTAGTGGTTAGCATCACTAACTACAAATCTATCGGCCCCGTGTTCGATTCCTGATAAGGGGTCATTCAAAAACCACGTGGTCCTTAAAGGGGGGGAGGGGGCTCCTTATTTGACCACCAAGGGCCACATGGGGGAGGGGGGTCTTGACGTTTAACCACGTGGCCAATACTAAGCATTAAAATATCCTGTTTATCACATATATATATATATATATATATATATAAGCTTATATATATATATATATATATTTTGTAAACTCCAAAAAATTGTAGAAGACTCGAATCTTTATAAATACAAATTCGGTGTACCTTTTATTTTGGAAAATTCTACAAGATTCGAATCTTTAACGTTCATGAAACACAAATTCGCCATACTTTTACTTTGATTATTTTTAATTTGCTTTATTTTAATTTGCATTTTAATTTACATAAGATTAAGAAGGGGTCGGGGTGACATCAGAAGATTACGTGGTTTTGGAGGGGGGTTTAAGTCATTGGCTACAAACGACCACAAAGGGGGGGAGGGAGACGGGTTTGAAAACCACCTGAAAAAGGACTACGTGGTTTTTGAATGATCCCTAACGGCAGGCGGCGCGCGGTTAGCCCAGTTGTTCATCCTTCCACACAATAAAAATTGGTTGGTAGATAAATGGGTACCCTGGGTAGCTCAGTGGTTATGACGCTGGGCTACTGATCGGGAGGTCGTGAGATCGAGTCCGGGCGAGGACTTTGTAATTTCTGACCACCCGTGGTGGGGCGTGGTTTGGATTTTACATTAAGCTGTAGGTCTAAGGTGGAGCAACAAGCTGGAGCTTCGTCAGAATGAACAATTCGGGCGGAAGCAAAACCAAGGTTCACCAATATATATTTATATATATGAAGTAACATTTTCTTATGATTGATGTACGCAAAACCCTACAACCTACAACACGTGACGCTATACAGAACGGTAAAGCATATTAGTAAATAGATAAAAATGGACCAACAACCACGTAATTACTTTAATTAAATAAAATTTACAAGTTTTATATAGGCCTACGTGTTCGCATTTTGAGAAAAAAAATTTTAAAAAGGGAATTGTAATAAAACTGAATTTTAATTATGCATAATTCATTTAAGTCTCACAATATTATATAATTCCCGAATATTTATTTGCCTAACTGGAAAACTACTTGATTTACAAAAGTATCTTTTGCTATTTAATATTATAAAACTCGTAAATTACATAAATTCTCTCTCTCTCTCTCTCTTTATTCTTGCGCATTTCAAACTCGAAAGTAATTAAAAAAATGTATAAGCTTTTTGCAGCAAACATCTGGTTTATATTTTGATTCGAGGAGAATTATACTAACCAAAGAATCATTATTTCCGCAGCTAAAGAGGAAATTATAATTTGAAAAATGACAAATTTATATGTATACAGTGTGGTCCAAAAGTCACGATCGAGTTAATATATTTATTTAGCTACTCTTATAAATAGAGAAGTTTTAAGAAATGCAAACCTCAAACCTCGATAGCGAATTCCATCATGCGCGCTCGCGAGTTTGCTACGTTACAAACTAGGTTAGAACAAAGCCGATCCAATCGTGACTTTAGGACCACCCTGTATGTATATACGCGGAAGAATCCTATATTGAGCGCATATATGGAAGGAGAAGAGGAAAGGTGTCCATCCTTGTACGAAGGCCTCGAAGAGTCCGACTTGAAATCGGTGCCAATTTCTCGCTTGAACGGAGGTGGTTCGAGGGGGAAAGTCAGTCATGGAGATCGACTCTGAGGTCATTGAGGGGAAACAGGCACACACATAGAGAGAGAGAGAGAGAGAGAGAGAGAGAGAGAGAGAGAGAGAGAGAGAGTTCACATTTTAATTATTTCCTCAAAATACAGTTCAACAACGATTTTCGCATACATGAAATCTGTCACCGAGAAAGCAATTTTCACACGGTACTGGTAAGAAGCTTGGCGTCCCACTAAAGGATTTTATCAACTGACTGTATATATATATATACACACAATAATATCCCTACGGTTGGTACACTTTGCACTTGTTAAAAAAGGCAAGATACAGTTTAGATACACAATATGTATCAGCAATACATACGTAATACACGATATTTTCCCACAAAATATGCTTCACAGTTATACTGTAACTGTGAAGCATATTTTGGTCAATGTTCTAATATGGAGTAAAGCTTCTAAACTTATTTATTAACAAACTCTAGTTATTATCGGGATTACGACACCTAATTGACAATCTATAAATAAATAATATTTTGGGTTAGCTTGTTAGATTAAGTAAAATTAATGTTTTAGGAGCGCCCATGATATAATGTTGTCAATCTGATGGGTATAGATCCGTTATTATAACACGTTCTGTTGTCACGTGAAATATCTTTGTTAAGCGATAACTCAAGGTTACGTCTACTTACAATTTATGTTCGAGTAATTCAGGGGTCGCTAGTTAATTTTCTCTGAGGTCCACTCAGGTTTTTCTGTGACCGCTACGCAAGGCCCATTACCCACACTTTTTTTATGGGAGTGTTTTTTAGCAATGTCGCCCGACATTATTTTATCGAAATCAACTTATAATTCAGTGTATTTTTAAGTTATTTTAGGTCATTACGTGAATGTTTTGGCTTTGTTTTAGGCCTAAGAATTTTAAAATTTATCATATTGCTGAATTATACTTACTATTTTAATCAAACTTTTATCTGTTCCTGACGGACCGCAGAAAAATTCGTCGGAGATCCGGATCCACACCTAGCCCTCCCCCCTCTTCTATTTGGTGACCCCTGGTATATGAGGAGGTTTAGATAATTCCTTTAGATTATATGAAGCGAAACTAAAATACCCAAACGGGGTTGAAGATAACGTTCCTTAATGTGTAGAATGTCTACATATATAAAGAGTAATGCAAAAGTAAATGTGTGTGTGTGTGTGTGTGTAGGAACTAGGTATAAATGAAGTTGAGTGTGTGATAATTCACAGATGAAGTGGGGTAATATTTTTTTTTCGTGTTGGGGAGGGTTAATACTTTTGGTGTCCAGAAACATCAAAAAAATTACAAAAAATCTTAAAACATCTTTACTGCGAGGAAAAAAGATATATTAGTCCTGATTAAGTCAGTTTAGTTAAGCTTTGGCGAGGTTAGCTTAGATCAGCGGTCTTCAACCTGGGCGATATCGCCCACTAGTGGGCGATTGATTTGATCTTTTAGGTGGGCGGCAAGAAAATTTATAAAATTCTTGTAAAATTCAACAAAATTTACAATATTGTATGCAAAAAATGATCGAATGTTTCGTCAGTTGTGTCATGACAATGATGAACAATTTGTTAGGTTATTACACACAGAGGTCCGATGGCTCTCGAAGGGTGCATGTTTAACTCGTTTTGTTGAACTATATGAGAGCGTAGTGGCAGTTTCTAGAAGACCAAAATGAAGTTGATCTTAGCCAAAAGTTAAAATGATAAAAAATGATGCTTGTTATTTGGCAGGAATATTTAAGAAATGCAATGATTGTAATTTGCAGCTTCAAGGAGCCAATATGACACTCATGAACTGCCAAAATGTTATCTCATTATTCATTGAAAAGCTGGATTTATTCAGTCACAATCTTTCAAAAAGGGAATTTCACCAGTTTCCAGAATTGTTATCTATTAAGGATGACATAACAACAATTGATACACAAAGGTTTATTGATCATCTCAAACTTGAAACGGATTTTGAAACTCGATTCAGTGATGTTTTAACCATGAAGTATATGATTGGATGGTAAACCCGTTTACTGCAAATGTTACTGAAGCTGATGTAACATGTCAAGAGGAGCTATTAGAACTCAGACATGATGAGGAAAGCAAGGGAAATTTCAATAACGGTGGTTATATGCAGCTTTGGCAAAATAAAAAGATGTCAATGTATATCCCAATATGTGGAAAAAGATTTTTAAATTACTGATCGCTTTTCCTACTTCGTACCTAGTTGAATCAGGTTTTAGTGCTGTGAATCACATTCTTACCAAAAACAGGAATGCTTTAAAAATCCCTGAAAGAGGGGACATTCGTTTGTTCCTCACTAAATTCGAGCCAAACATTCGGAATTTAGTTTCCAAGCATCAAGCACAAGGATCTCACTAAATTAAAGGTAAATGCATAATGTTTTATTATATAATATATATACTGTACCATACATAATTTTTGCTATATGTTTGTTGGATTTTTAATTTTGGTGGGCGGTTGGCTAATTTATCTCGCATAAAAATAGTAAAAGTGGGCGGTTGGCATAAAAAGGTTGAAGGGCACTGCCTTAGACAGTTTTAACGTGAAATCCGAACCACGCCCCATCAGCAGCCCAGCGTCTTAACCACTAGGCCACCTAGGGTACCCATTTATCTACCAACCACTTTCTTTATTGCGTGGAAGGATGAACAGCTGGTTTTGCTGCGCGCCGGCTGCCGTCGGGTCTCGAACCCGGGGCCGATGGTTTCGTAGTCAGCGACGCTAACCACTACCACATATATATATATATATATATATATATATATATATATATATATATATATATATATATCCTTTAAACATAATTTTTAATATGGTGCTCAAAAGTTAGATTGTAGTTATTCACTGTTCATTTAGTATCACATTAAATTACAAACACAAACAAATAACAAATGTGGGTTAAAATTAATTAAGAGGATTTTTTCTTTTATATGCTGTACACACCCACACACACACACACTATACTGTTAACGAGGAGCGGACAAAGGATTCACGCATTTTTAACGCGAGATGTTTATTGCTTTTTAATTTAATTAGAGACGCTTCGGTGTTATTTATTTGCGTTTTAAAACGCCGGAATTCGCGTCAAAATTAAGAGACGAACACAACGCACCGAATTTAACCGATAAAATCTGAAGGATTCTCGAATTAGGCTTTCATTAAATAAAAAAAATGTTGTGTAACTTGCGCACACACACACAACACACACACACACACACATATATATATATATATATATATATATATTATATATATACAGGGGTGTGTGTGTGCACATAAATTACCTTACAAATTCAAATGAAAGCGAATTGAATTTGTAAAGATACTGTAATTTACGGACACGTATCTTTTTAAACGGCTTGGGTAATCTGCACCACATTTAGTATACACATTAAAGGAGAACCAGGGAAGTTTTAGTAACACCCCACCCCCCTTCTTCCAGTCCTCTTCTAGGTTATGTTTCGGGGGTTTTTGCTGCGCAAGGAGCAGTGGGCGTTCTAGTATATGTACTGTATGTATGTACAGTCATGGACAAATTCCGTATGCATTTTTTTGAATATTTTTTCCTATCTGGCACACGAAATTTTTCCCGTGACTACATGTATACGTACACACGTGTGTCTGTATATATGTATGTATGTGTGTGTGTGTGTGTGTGTGTGTGTACGTATGTATGTAAGGGGAGTTGTTCTAAGGGTGGAAATGTCAGCCGAGAATGGAAAGAAGAGACAATTGATAAATCACTTCCTTTTATATTTCACAAAGATACGACTTAATTAAGATCTCTTTTAGGAGAGAGAGAGAGAGAGAGAGAGAGAGAGAGAGAGAGAGAGAGAGAGAGAGAGAGAGAGAGAGAGAGAGATGCTTAGCAGAGAGACATTATTGAGAGATCCTTCAAGAGGGTCTCGCATTCTGTTACAAATTGGATGTGCAGCAAAATGACACCTCCAACCACATATTTCGCTTTGAGCGGCAGACGAAGGTGGAAAAGGGGGAGGGGGCGCCTGGTTTGGGTTTTTCGGGGAGGAGATGAGCAGAAGGTCCAAAGGTGACTACTGATAAGAGGGGAGAAAAGGTAGGGTAGGTGATTATATACGAGTATATATCGGCGTTTCAAAGTCAAAGGTTTCCAGCCTCAGATGGAGGTTAAGCACGAAGTCCCAATTGTGGAGGAATTTTAATTAAATACAAAACACAGCTTTTGAGCAGTAACATGTGTGTGTGTGTGTGTGTGTGTGTGTATTATCTGCCCGTATCTAAACTAATTAAAAACCGTGTTGTATATTTCTCGTGTATTTTCACGGAGAGGAAAAGATTACTCGCGAGTCAAATGTCAAAATTTTGTCTAAATTTGTGTCATCATTTTTCTTCTGAAATGAATTAGTTTGTTTTCTTTTCATTTAATTTTTTTATCTGTTAAGTACCTTCAAACTTCAGATCAAAGGCTAATCCGCGACCGTAGATAAATGCCTCGTGTATTTCCTTCATTATCAATGGCACTGAAGAACTCAGTTGGCACCGGTGCCAGCTTAAATTGAATGCGAATGAGAAAGGCACTCTTCCTATCCCGCTGTCGTAATGAAGTCAGTAGATTGTCATTTGTCACCGCCAAATTACATTATGGTAATGAGATGCCACCAGACAAAGGCGAAACCCGCAGTGCCAACCGGAATTTTAATTTGCGACCCTATTCTCTTAAACCGTAGTGCCGTAAAACGAGATTGATAAGAGTCTCAAATCCACATTTCAGTTTCGCCCTTGCCGCCGCCTTCGATAAAGATCATTTTTAAATACTTCGCGACTGCGCTGTGGTTTGATCTCAACGAGGGAGATGGGTCACGTATCGCTCTCATAAAGTTAGCGACCAAATGTGAGCGAAAGATCCAAGTTACAAATTGCCCCTTGCCCAAGCATGACTCCCCTTTAAAAAGAATGCCAACTCTACCCTCTGATGCTAATGAGCGAGGAAATAGACTTATAAAAACATCACTTTAAATTAAAAATTACTTAAAGGGTAATTGATGAACCTTTCGCACGCCTCAATAAAGGAAGTGTTTGACCAAAATTACTCCAAATTTGTTTGGAAGCAAATTACCGTATAATACTAATAGATTTTGACTTTAACTATTTAACTCTATTTTCGCTTTTACCTATTCTTTCACAACGGGATTTATTCATTAATTACAACTATCTCTTATATGGGTACTTTACTTGGCATTATATGAACCATTTGCAAGTAATATATATATATATATATATATAATATATATATATATATATATATATATATATATAAGCACACCGGACAAAAAATTAGTCACCCCTCTCAGAATGTACCTAATAACGTGTGACGGCGCCTCTGGCCTTGATAACCGCACGAATCCGGCGAGGCAGAGACTCTACGAGGTTGTGCATGTACTGAACATCGATTTGCTGCCACTCGTTCATCAGCCGTTCCCGAAGTTCCGCCAGAGTCCTGCGCTTCACTTTCTGTTTCCAGCCTGAACCACACCTTCGACGCATTCAGGATTAAAGGCTTCATTGGACCTGCGATGTACTCGTCGCCTCCCATCATTGGAGAACAAACAAAAACGGGACTCATCGGACCAAATTACACGTTTCCAATCTGCCGCAGTCCAGTTTTTGTGCCTCTGAGCCCATTTATAACGTGCCAATTTGTGACTTGCTGTTAACAGCGGCCTCTTCCTTGGTACCCTGCTCCAGATGTCCATCGCATGCAGTTCTCGTCGCAATGTCCGTTCGGAAATTGGTCGCTGGAGAACCTCATTGGTTTCTTGAAGCAATTGTTCTCTGGTTTGAAAACGATTTGCAGTTACTAGACGAGAAACAAGGCGGCGGCCCCTATTGTCGAGAATTGTTTTCCGGCCACAGTTACGCCGTCGATTGTCAGTTGATTGCGAACTACACCACTCTTTGTAAACTCCCTGGACAGTACGCGTTGACACACCAACAAATTGGGCTACTTCAGACACATTGTGTCCGTGGGCTCTGCCAAACACGATGGCTCCTTTTTACAACTAAGTAACGTCTGCCTCACGACCCATTTTGCAGACTATATCCAACACACACTTTGTCTTCACCACCTCACGAAACAGATCTGATCCTGTGTGCTACGTCACCGCTACTTTTCACCTACCAATGCTACATCAGCGCCCTCTGTGTGACCTTGAACTTCCTACTATCGGTGCTATTAGGGGTGACTAATTTTTTGTCCGGTGTGCTTATATATATATATATATATATATATATATATACTGTATAGGGTGGCCCAAGATAAAGTACCCGAGTTTTATTGAAAGGAATAATGAGAATACTTTAGTTTGAACCACCCTGTGTGTGTGTGTGTGTGTGTGGTGTGTGTGTGTGTGTGTGTGTGTGTGTGTGTATATATAATATATAATTCCCCTCATTTAAGTGTATTTTTACTCTCGTAGACAATACAATAAAGGGGATAAATTTGAAAGTATGGGAGATAACCGCCAGAGAAAGAGGGGACACTGAAATTATGGGTTGTATATCTACTATAGAAAAGAAAAAGATGATTTGGGCATGAATGAACCCACGCGTCGATGAAAAAACCCTTTTCTTCTGGTGGTGGAGTATATGACCTCGAAAACACTTGAGCTATGACTTCAGCGCTCGCGCTCTCTCTCTCTCTCTCTCTCTCTCTCTCTCTCTCTCTCTCTCTCTCTCTCTCTCTCGTTATCAAACATATCTTTTCGTACGTGTAATTATGTATGTGCATACCAATGTATTCGTCCTTAACGACATTAAATGCATGATGTATGTATGCAATATACAACAATTACATGCACGGTTGATAGTACAATATATGATAACGCAAATTTAGGTTCAAATTATTCATCATAATTTCATTTGACAAGAGTAATCGGGCTTTCGCCAAATTGTTGCATGGCGATTTCTTTAACAAATAGAAATGATTTCTTACGCACGGATGAATTGATTTCTCTTAATGAGTAAATGAAAATGTATCATGAAACATATTTTATATTCTTATCAATTTTGTACTTTGTAGTCAGTGGTTATCCCGTACTCCGTGTCCCACAAAGTCAGGTATGGAAAATAGAGGAACTCGATTTATTATTATACAGTTCAAAGGAAACGTCGTAATTATAAATTTTGGTTAAACTATGATATTTTTAGGACCTCGTCACGTAACCCCGAAGATTCCCTCGCGTACCCCAGGTTCAGAACCACTGCCCTAGAAAGTATAGATGTGGTATAGATGCAGCCATACAGTGCTTAAAGCTACGGACAAATTCTTTACTAAATAAAGATATTATTTACAAGGAATCAGGCATGGAAGAAACAAAAACAGATACAAAGTGCTTGACTGAAGTATATATTTTCAAGGCAAATCATGCAAATCTACAAGCAAATCAGTTGTGAGAGTTATGAAAACAGTATCGAGAGAATGGAATGTAATGATAGAGTTGTAGTGAATACTCTTATTTTAGTTTCAAGATAAATGTTAATTTTACCGTCTTGAATTTCGGAATAGTTATAAATTCATTTTAAATTAGTTACCCCATTATAATTCAATTGTGAACCACATTAATACTAATTTTATGTATACTATATTATTTTATTGTATGTAAACATAATTAATTATATATCACAATTGTCAGTTAATTTTTATATTCAAATATTTATTTTAATCTAATACCATGTCCATTTTGCAAATAAATAATAGAAAACCAAAGGTTATATTTTCCACCTTTGGTACTGTCGCAGTTTCGCCTAACGGACTCAATACGGCTAGTGAGATAATCACTGGTTGGCACTTAACTAGCGGCAGTGCTTATGGCTACATCATCCAGGTTAACCTATACCGGATAGATGCGCTATGGTCCCAAGCCGTAGCTTGCCTAGGCCGACGACGACGACGACGTAAACCAACAATTGGTGACCCCGGAGCTGGATTACCCCTTCTACCCGAACGACTAGGACTAGACTGTAACGTCGTTCGTGCCCACCACCCCCTTCACCCGAGCGACTAGGACCAGACTGTAACGTCGTTCGTGCCCATCACCCCCTTCACCCGAGCGACTAGGACCAGACTGTAATGTCGCTCGTGCCCTCTGCCCCTCACCCCTGCCCGTGCGCTCTGTGCCTGCGCTCGTCTCAAACCTCCACTCCTTTCGTTGGGAACTTGTCGTCTTGCTTGTACGTCAGCAAGCATAGGAGAAGATGCCTGACGACGATGGTGCCATCTCCCACTTGAGCGTAAAGCTCCCCTCTTCTGGCCGGGTGATCCATTTATTTGGTTCCACCAAGTGGAATCACAATTCAACTTGGGTAGGATCACCGTTAGCAGGACGAAATACGATCATGTTTTGTCCTCTCTACCAGCGAGCATCATCTCTGAAGTCCGTGACGTCATCGTATCTACTTCCACGAGTGAGGACCCGTACAACGATCTGAAGTCTGCCATCCTGTGCCGCACCACTGTCTCCGAGCGTGAGAAACTACATCAGTTTAATCTCAAAAGAAGAACTTGGAGACCGTAAGCCCACTCAAATGCTGAGGCTATGCAGTGCGCTCTAGGCGCGCGCACAAACCTTCGATAAGGACATCTTTAGACAGTTGTTCTTGCAGAAACTTCCTCCATCAGCTCAGCGTGTCTTGCCACTATGGATCCTGCTACTCCAGTGATAATAGCAGAAACTGCCGACAAAGTAGTGGAGATTGACACAGCTCCGGTCAACAACGTGAACACACAATCGGAACTGTTTGAAAGTGAAAGAGTTAAGTCAACAACTCAACCACGTTTGTTCTCTGCTACAAAATCAACGGCAAAGAAGCCATTCTCGGTCAAGATTTACGAAAGAGCATCGTTCGAGTTCCGGGAAGATCTGCTTCTACCACTCGAAATTGGAAAGAAGGCTAGGACGTGCATCTCCCCTTGCAATTTTTCGTCGGAAAACCCCAGCAGCGAGTCCTAATGGCGTCTAGTACTCGCACTGCCAACCTGTTATTCATAAAGGACAGGAACTCTGGTGTCAATTTCTTGGTCGATACCGGAGCGTCAGTCAGTGTATTCCCTAAAAATCTGGTCATACGCACTCGGAATCTCCGCCTCTATACGCTGCTAACGGTTCACGCATACCCACGTACGGTACTCAGTCGCGTGCTAAACTTGGGCCTTCACCGATCCTTCAAGTGGATTTTCATCTGTGCTCAAGTGCGGCATCCCATAATCGGCGCTGACTTCCTCCAGCATTTCAAACTCCTGGTGGATCTTGACAAGCGACGCTTATGCGACCAGGCACACTGCTTCTTGTTCTTGCCAAACAGGTTGCCCTTCCGGACGCCTCGAACTCTGCACTTTCCCTCGTTCCCCCTAATCCATGTACCAGTGCCTTTTCCAGCGATATCCAGGAATTCTTCAACCTATGCAGATGGGTGATACCATTAAGCACACCATTACCCATCACATACAACAAAAGGTCCCCCTGTGTTTGCAAAACCCAGACGTCTTGCCCCGGACAAACTGAAAGCTGCCAAATCGGAATTCCAGCTTGCTGGATCTTGGGATAATAAGACCTTCCAAAAGCAGTTGGTCCTCTCCCCTACACCTGTCCAGAAGAAGTCAGGAGACTGGAGACCATGTGGGGATTACCGGTTTTTGAATTCGACAACCATCCGGACCGATATCCGGTACCAAAATGTCCAAGACTTTACTTCTCTTCTCCACGGCAAATCTATCTTCAGTAAAATAGATCTCGTTAAGGCTTTCCACCACATTCCCGTAGAGCCTTCGGATATTCCCAAGACTGCAGTTTGTACACCATTTGGGTTATTCGAATTTTTGAAGATGCCGTTCGGGCTACGGAATGCTGCGCAAACCTTTCAGAGTTTATAGATGAGGTCACCAGAGGCTTAGACTTTGTTTATGCCTACATCGATGATTTGCTTGTGGCCAGCTCAACGGAGAGGAACATAAGGAACATCTTTCACTCCTCTTTCAACGCTTAAACAATACGGTGTACTATTAAGCATCTAAGTGTGTGTTTGCACAGCCAACCTTGGAATTTCTTGGTCACACACACGATTTCGCAGCACGGAATTACCCCCCTTCAGGACAAGTGTGAAGTGATAAAAAAATTACCTATGCCAATAATCAGCGTGAGTTACGTCGGTTTCTTAGGTTTGGTAAATTATTACCACAAGTTCATTAAAAACTGTGCCAGTGTTCTTGCTCCTCTACACGCTATGATCACACACAACGCAAGGTAACGAAATTGGTATGTTGTAGCGATAGTTTACAGGCGTTCGACAATGCCAAAAATGCTATCAATAGGTGCATGTCTCTGTCATTTCCTATCAGTGATGCCCCCCTAACTCTGACGGTTCGATGCATCGATGTTGCGATCGGTGGGGTGTTGGAACAAACCATTAACGGTCCAACAACACCCATCGCGTTTTCCTCGAAAAAGCTGCAGCCAGCCCAAACGCGTTATAGTGCTTTCGGACGTGAACTTCTTGCTATTTACTTAAACGTGAAGCATTTTCAACATTTCCTTGAAGGCCGAGAGTTTTGTGTTTTTACCGACCACAAACCTTTGGTCACTGTCTTCAATAAAAAACAGCTGTAACCACTCTCCCAGAGTCATCAGGCAACTCGATTATATCTCGCAATTTACCACAGATATCCGCCACATCAAAGTGGTGTCTTGAAAACTCCAGCGGATGCACTCTCAAGAATAGAGATTACTTCTGTTACCCTCAGCTCTACACTGTGGAATGCTATTGCACAGGATCAAGATAAGGATACGGAACTACAAGACCTGCTCAGAGAAGACTCCACTCACTCACTTTCCCTCAAGAAATGAGTATGCCAGGATTGGCTGTGCCCCTCTATTGCGACGTATCAACAGTGCTATTCGCCCTTATGTCCTCCATGTCACAGACAAGCAGTCTTCCACGGATCTTCATAAGCCCTCCCATCCTGGTATCCGTGCTTCGCAACACCTGGTTTACCTCTCGCTTTGTTTGGCCCTCGATGCGGAAGGATGTCAAACATTGGACCAAACGTGCCTTGCATGCCAGCGTGCCAAAGTCCAAAGGCACACCAGGTCCCCCTTTGACGCATTTCCGCCCCCATCCCAGCGATTTGAGGTAATTCATGTAGACATTGTTGGCCCTCTTCCAGTGATTCAAGGCCAACGTTATTCTGCTCACCTGTCTCGACCGCTTTTCCAGATGGCCTGAAGCCATCCCACTTCCTGATATCCCAAGCGGACACTGTTGCAAGAGCCTTTCTTCATGGATGGGTATCAAGATTTGGATTGCCGACAAAAGTCATCACTGACCAAGGTCGCCAATTTGAGTCTTCGCTTTGGAAGAAGTTTACCAGCTTGTTGGTACAGTACATCGCATACCTGTGCGTATCATCCGCAAGCTAACGGCCCTCGTCGAACGCTTCCATCGCCAGCTGAAGTCATCCCTTATGTGTCACGAAGACTCCCATTGGATTGGATAAGCTTCCACTCGTGTTACTTGGTATTCGCTCTGCATTTAAGAGTGATCTGAAGACTACAGCGGCTGAACTAGTCTATGGAACAACACTGCGGCTACCAGGTGGCTACTTCACTGCAGGGGATAAGTCATGTGATCCTACGGAATTCGCTCAAACACTTTCCTCTCACATGCAGTCCCTTCAGCCTGTTCCCCCTCGATTGACTAGCCAACAGAACATCTTTGTTTCCCCAGCCCTCC
Source organism: Bathynomus jamesi (assembly GCA_023014485.1). Classification (NCBI taxonomy): domain Eukaryota; kingdom Metazoa; phylum Arthropoda; class Malacostraca; order Isopoda; family Cirolanidae; genus Bathynomus; species Bathynomus jamesi. Next base: position 27,367 of record JAJOZX010009001.1, read on the forward strand.
AATCTTGCACCCACGTTTTCGTTCGTGTACCTCTCCCAAAACGGCCTCTCCAATGTCCATATGACGGGCCCTATGAAGTTCTCCGACGTACGCGCAAATCATTTCTCATCCAGCGCGGTTCCAAGGTCGACAAGGTTTCTATCGATCGTCTTAAGCCTGCGTTTTGGAATCAACCTTAAGTGAGGTACATGTAGCTACCAAAAAGGTCCAGCGGAAATCTGTGTCGTTCGGAACTCTTTGAACTTCCTCTCTGGTGGGGGAGTGTGTAGTGAATACTCTTATTTTAGTTTCAAGATAAATGTTAATTTTACCGTCTTGAATTTCGGAATAGTTATAAATTCATTTTAAATTAGTTACCCCATTATAATTCAATTGTGAACCACATTAATACTAATTTTATGTACTATATTATTTTATTGTATGTAAACATAATTAATTATATATCACAATTGTCAGTTAATTATTTATATTCAAATATTTATTTTAATCTAATACCATGTCCATTTTGCAAATAAATAATAGAAAACCAAAGGTTATATTTTCCACCTTTGGTACTGTCGCAGTTTCGCCTAACGGACTCAATACGGCTAGTGAGATAATCACTGGTTGGCACTTAACTAGCGGCAGTGCTTATGGCTACATCATCCAGGTTAACCTATACCGGATAGATGCGCTATGGTCCCAAGCCGTAGCTTGCCTAGGCCGACGACGACGACGACGTAAACCAACAGAGTTGTTTAACCTCCTTCGCAGCATCAAAGGTCATATGACAGAGAGGACCTACAGCTTTTTTCTACGCGAGATCCGAACCACGGGTCGCTACAAAATCTGGACGCGGAGGACGGTCTCCCATCCAATTAATTATTATTATTCTCCAGATCCAATGTCGCTTAATTTCTCTGATGATGGGAAGCGGTGGAGCCCACAGTATTTGAGATAAAGGAAATACTGACAGTTTTATAGTATGTTACAAACACATACAATAGAAAGATGAAAAAGTGTGTGTTTTCACTCAGGAGTGTTGGGTCGGGTGTTCCACGGTTATGTTGGAGGGACCGTCGACGAACATATTTTGTCCGATCGATGACGTCTGAATCCTAAATCCTACTCAGTTTTGAAGAGAGGCCAAACTACTAAACTATTGTGATTAATAATAATTATACAGGGTGTGTATAAAGTAACTCGAGTGAAGAGACAAATCCGATTTGTATAGAGGTCGATGGTGGACATTTTGAACACCTCTTAAAAACCTTACTATCGACTATACAGTTGTTATAAAGTACGCGTAATAAATATTACTCGTTCATGTTGACTCGCGTTAATATAATTCAAATCGGATTTGTCTCTTCACTTGCCACTCACGTTACTTTATACACACCCGGTATATGAACTGAACTTTCTGTCATGGGGGTAAGCTTGCCCTAATCAGTCTAAAAAGAAAAGGTGTTCGCTGGTGAAGCTGAAGGAAAACTAATAAAAAATACAAAAAGCTAAAACTCGCCGTACATAGATGTCGTAAATGAGAAAACCAAAATAAAATTACAGTATGTAATAAATACTGTAACATCTACATATTAAAAGTAAAGTAATGGAGCCGACAAAAATGGCACTTATACTGCCAAGCATCTATTCATTTATTAATAATCGTAAAGGAGTAAAGGTTTTGGCATAAAACTGTCAGAATTTAATACTATATAAAATTCTCTATTTTGATTCACATACATACACACACAATATATATATATATATATATATATATATATATATATATATATATATATATATATATATATATACTCGTCAATCTTCCATACGATTATCCCCTTACCTTTGAGGTTAGGTATGCTGTACGGACTCCACAGTTTCTTCACCCCACTCAGTTGCTGGCTCTGTACAGGGGTCTCGTCCGCCCCTCTATGGAGTACGCTTCTCATGTGTGGGATGGTTCAACCCACGCAGCTCTACTTGACCAGGTGCCGTCAAAGGCTTTCGTCTCATCAATTCCTCGCCTCTGACTGACTGTCTTCAATCCCTCTGTCTTCGCCGCAATGTTGCCTCACTCTCACTTTACTATCGCTTTTATAACGGACACTGTTCTTCTGAACTCTTTAACTTCATGCCTCCTCCTTTAAGGAGAGCACGCAGCAGCATCAGACTTTCGACACTTTCTCATTCCTTTTCTGTCCAACTCTCTAACGCAAAGATTAATCAGTATTTCAATCTTTCATCTCAACCGTTGAACTCTGGAACAATCTTCCTCAATCCATCTTTCCTCCTGTCTATGACCTCCCATCTTTCAAACGCAGAGTGTCTAGGCATCTTGAAAACCTTGAACCTTGATTTTGGCTCTCTCCTTTCTTTAAGGGGAGAGGGGCCTTTTTGCGAGCATTCGCCCTTGCCCCTCCTTCCTATATATATATATATATATATATATATATATACAGGGTGGGCGGAAAGTAGCTCCCTAATTTAAATTACATATAAATTATGTATAAATTGTGATTGTATTGTTATATTGTTATGGTGTGTTCTCTAAAGTGGTACAATTGTAACGTTCATTTTTTTTTTTTCATTTCAGATTGAAGGGTAACATGGCTGAGCGTTTAACACTGCAGGAGCGTGCCCAGTTGGCGGCACGGTACGAAGTTTGGCAATCTGTCGTTCGAGTTCAAAGATGGTGGCGGGCCATTCACGGACCACGTGCCCAAGTGGACCCGAAAACAATCAAGAACTGCCACTCGAAGCTCATGACCACGGGGTCTGTGGCAGATGTTCGAAGATGTGATCGCCCTTCGACATCCAGGGCCCAGGAGACGGTGCAGGCAGTTCAGGAAATGTTCGCACGGAGTCCACGAAAGTCAACTCGCCAGGCAGCTCGGGAAAGTGGACTCTCCCGCTACTCAGTGCGAACTGTGCTGAAGAAGGAGCTGAACTGGCGTGCGTGGAAGCCGCATTACTGCCAATCTCTCTCGGACGAGGACTGCGACATTCGCATGGAGTTCGGGGAAATCATGCTGGCTTGGCATGAAGACTGGCCCCATCTCTTCCGCAACATCCTCTGGAGCGACGAGGCGGTGTTCCACGTCGGAGGCTTTGTCAACCGCCACAATTGCCACTACTGGGCAGGAGAGGATCCCATGGTTACCGCTGAAAAAACGGCAGAATCGGTTCAGTGTAATGGTGTGGTGTGGTATGACCTCAGATCAGGTTGTGGGCCCGTTCCTTCTGCGCAACACCATGAATGCTGAGCGGTACCTTGCTATGTTGCGAAACGAGGTCTGGCCGGTTGTCAGCACATGGGAGAACATCGACGATCTGATATTTATGCAAGATGGCGCCCCTCCGCACTTCGCTCTTGTTGTCCGTGAGTGGCTGGATGCCCACTTCCCTGGGCGTTGGATGGGTCGTCGTGGTCCACATCAATGGCCAGCCAGGAGCCCCGACTTGACACCGTGCGACTTCTTTCTTTGGGGGTGGGTAAAGGAAGAAGTCTACCGCACCAAACCGAGGACATTGGAAGAACTGGAGGACCGAATTCGGGAAGTCATGTCCTCCATCCCGCCGGAGTTCCTGCTAAAGTCAGTGGACGCCATTCCTGGGCGGCTCCAGAAGCTGGTGGAAAGAGTTGGAGCCCACATTGAATTTTAGAGAAAACCTACCATGTATGCCTACCTTTTTATTTATTTCTTCTGAAATAAATGGATAATATACGTATTTTTTTACCAATCCAAAATAGGGAGCTACTTTCCGCCCACCCTGTACAGTATATATATATATATATATATATATATTATATATATTAGTGATGTATGTCACATCCGCATAAAATTCAACATCCGCATCTACAGGATGCGGATGTGTACTATTTACTAAATTACTATTTTTGAAGCACAATTTGCCCGTCATTCAGTTCAAATACTGAAAGTTGTGCAGCCTTCATTTGATCTTTAATAAGTAACTGGCAATGTCTGTTGTGTACAGTATTTGTATAATTAATTGTTCATGCTACAATACATAACAATGTCATAAGCACACTACTTTCCAAATGGTGGTGGTTGGGGAAAGTGGTTGGTGGGATGCAAGACGAGTTGGATCCCCGTCCGGATACTTGGTAACACACAGTTGTGTGGCGAAAACTCGTCCAAAAAAAGTGTATGTAAAAAAATACACAGTAATGCTTTGTTTTTGCATGTTGTTGCATGACACATCAAGTTTTTTCTTGTCAATGTTTGTTGTGGATTAATGCATGATAGGGTGATAGGCCCATTCTTCTTTCCTGAAAAGAATGTTCCGGCACGAGTATACCTGGACACGCTCGAATTCTTTGTAGCCCCCCCCCCCCCCCCCCAGATGGAAGACCTTCAACCATCCATCATTTTACAGCAAGACTCCACAGCTTCCATACTGGGTTTTGTTAGTATGCGAGTTGTTGAACACCACTTTTCTCGGAAGATGGATTGGATTGGGCGCGACGGGCCGGTGCCATGGCCTCCACGATCCTTCGATATCACGCCCCTCGACTTCTTCCTGCGCAGATATGTCAAGGATTATGCATACCATACTCCTGTTGCTGACATTGACACTTTTCGTGCGAGGATTTGCGATGCCATCAACAGTGTCAGGAGAGATATGCTAAGGAACGTATGGCGTGAACTCATATTTCGCTTGGATGTTCTACGCGTAACTAACGGCGCACATGTTAAGATTGAATGAGAAACATAATAAACTTGATGTGTTACGCAACAACACGCAAAACAAAGCATTACTGCGTCTTCTTTGGATTTCATGTAAATAATTAAAGTTTATAATCGGGAAAGGACTTTGTGTACACCCTCTCTCTCTCTCTCTCTCCTCTATATATATATATATATATATATATATACACAATTAAACCAGATACGTACATGAAAGTTTGTCTATACATGTACGAGAAAAGCTTAGTTAAAAAACGTACAATAGCCAGCATCGTTTTCTATTTTTACGAAGGATTACATTTATAAAATTTAAAATTAATACGGATTGCAACGATTCAAAATACTGAAAATAACAGTATAATAAAAAGGAATTTATAATCCTTACTCAATTACAGTTTAAGGGGCATTATATTCAAAATAATATCCTGTAATTGATATATATATATATATATATATATATATATATATATACTGTATAGATTAGATTAATAAATTTAATATTATATATAAAAAATATTTAAAAGTAGCGCGCGTGCACACACACACACACACACACACACATATATATATATATATAATATATATATATATATATATACACACACACACACACACACTAGTAGAGGTCCGCAAAACATTTGCGGTCAAATTAGTATCTTTATTGCAACATTACTTCTTTAAATACAGAATTTCTATTAATTCTTTCACCAAACACTTTAACAGAATCAAAACTTGTCGCCCTAGAAAAAGCCTTTAAAGCTGTCCATGCCGAAAAACATGCTTAGAAATATAACTACAAAACATCTGCGGTCAAATTATGATAGTATCTTTATGAAGACAGCTCGAGAGCAATGCAGCAGAATTATGAAGACGTTGTGGCAGTTATAAGAAAATTTGCGAAGTCGGATGTGTTTATTACGTTTACTCGCGATCCAAGATGGACTAAAATAGTTGAAAGCACTGAAGCTTATCAAAGATCAGATCATAGGTCAGATATTGTTGCGAGAGTTTTTCACGTGAAACTAAAAGCGCTGCTTCATGATTTAACGATAAAACATATACACGGGAAGCCAAGCGCATTTTTGTTTGTAGTTCATGTACCTTCAAATTTCAGCTGGCGGCACCCGCCAAAAAATGACGGGTTGAAGTTTCCCGCATGCCCCACACCACCCCCACATCCTACTCAACCTAGGCAGACCAAAAGGAACATTTTTTCTTCTATGAACTTTTTCTCTATCTGGCTTCGTTTAAAAGTTGCGCATGCGCGCACGCGCAATAAATATCCTTAGGATCCTCGCAGAACAGAGACCTTTCCAACGGTGTAAGGATGAGTGCTCTACTTGAGCGGTTTCTGATAAAAAGGACCGACAAACAGAGGACAGAAACTGCTTATTACTACTATTATTATTATTACTACTAGTACAGTTCCCGTCGCTTCGCTGACGGTTAGACAGGCTAAACTACAAAAAAAGAACCCAGCCGTGAAAATTTTAAGCTTCACATTGTGTCAACATTTCTGAATCTGGTATCTCCCAAAACCTCCTCACCCCCATTCATACAACTTGGGGGCTAACCCCCTCCCCCATTACCCCACCCCTCCCCATTACCCCACCCATCCCCTTACCAAACTACAGAAAAGAACACAGTCATGAAAATCTTGAGCTTCACATTGCCGCCCGTAATACAATTTCTGAATTTTTTTCTCACAATTTCTGAGTGTGACGGACAGACGGACAGCTCTCTTATTATATTATAAATAATATAATATAGATTATATTATTACAGTCTATAGAGACCCAAGTGCGCTCTTGACCTTTGTTTGAATCTGGGGTTTTGTTTAACATTCGAAGGATTAAGCTAGAACTTTATTCAAAAACTTTAAAAGTTGAAAGAAAGATGCGTGTATATATATATATATATATTATATACACACACAGTGTGTCCGTAAAGTCATGGTGGGATTTTAAATAGCTATATTATTGCAATGAAACGTGATAATGAGATGAAAAAAAGGCAAATTGAAGAACAACTCTAAAAGAATAACTTTATTTAACGTAGTTCGATATGGGCTCCTCTGGTAGCCCTGCAGACATCTAGGCGGTGATTCAATTCCAGCCACACACGCCCAAGAACATTAGTGACGGATGCGATAGCTTCCGTGATTCGCTCGTGCAAGTGATGAATATCCCTAATGGGTACACTGTACACGCTTTGCTTGACGTAACCCCACAAATAAAAGTCCAAAGGTGTCAGGTCCGGAGAGCGTGGAGGCCATGCTTCCATCCTCCTCTTCCTATCCATCTCTGTGGAAATTTTCATTAAGGAATTCTCGAACAACGTTGGCATAGTGCGGAGGAGCACCATCTTGCTGAAAGATGACATTATTGTCAATAAATTGGGGTACTGCATATAGCGAGGTAGTTGTGTGACGTCACAGTGGGTTTCGCGAAGAAAAATGGGCCAGTCACTCGATCTCGTGCTAAAGCACACCATACATTAACTTTCGGGCTATTACGCTCATGTTGAACATAGGCATGTGGACAGCCTAGACTAACTACGAGATAAAGGTTAAGCTTAGCCTAGACTAACTACAAGATACAACTTTGAGAGTTGTTCTTAAATTTGGCATTGTTTCATCTCATTATCATGTTTCGTTGCAATAATATAGCTATTTAAAATCCCACCATGACTTTACGGACACACTGTATATAATATATTGCTGGTCAAAAGTCTGAAAACACCTCAGAATTTAACGGAAATGCTACTTTATACTTTATGTAGTGAAAATAATAATAATAAATAATAATAATATGTTATAAATTAAATTTGTACAAAACCAGAGAATATAATCGATTTTGTTTGTTTGTTCATTCCTCCCTCGCCTTAATAAATGGGAAAGAACATCTGTCGGATATCGAAGGGGACAAGTTTTTACGAATAATTTTTCGAAATTTCAGTCCCAAATCCTTTGTACAACATTCCATAAAGATGCATAAACTATATTGAATATGATTTTGAGGTGGACGTTTGAGGTGGACATTTCAAATGTTTTAACTCTTCAGCAGCCTTTTATTTTTTCGCCAGATAGTTCTTGTTTATCATGACTGTGTTTTGGGTCATTTTCATGAAGAAATTTGTAGTTTTCTCCGGGACATGTCTGACCTAGATGTTATGGTGCTGCTCGCTTTTGATTATTCCATTAATTTTCACAATTTCGCCCACTCCATACTCCATCAGTAGGCTAAATATACATCCCCAGATCACACACACACACAATATATATATATATATATATATATATATATATATATATATATATATATATATAGTATATATATGTTCTTTCCTTGTCAACTCAACTTACCCACCCTGTTGTAAGGTATACTGCAAGTTCCAGCGAGGAAATTGTATAGTGCAGTGGTTCCCAACCTTTTTGAAGCGATGGCCCACTAGAGCTGATTCGAATAACTCATGGTCCACCTCCCATATTGCTAGCTGGTATCATGTTTACATAATGTTTAATAAGCAAATTTTTGTTATTAACATTTATTAACATGATGCTAAAACAAACAAGTGGGCATGGCCCATTGGTTGGGAACCAGTGGTATAGTGGAAGGGGAGTTAATTAAGAACCGTGTCCTACGTGGCAAAGAATTTGCAGTACAGTTAAGATTATGAATTAAATTTGACGCATTTCGGGCCATATTCACATGAGGAGAGGTTTCTTGATCATACTGCGCGCGAAGGGTGCAGTATTTTCAGTTTCCCAAAAAAAGGATTTTGTCAGGGCTGTGAAGTACCCAAGAAAAGTTCAAGTAACGATCTGTCTACTTTTCCACTGTTTAGTCACAGTGGCTAGAGGTGTAATACGGCGTTCATTTTCTCGGAAACTACGGGGTGTTCATAAAGTCACGCATCATAGGAACATAAGCAATGTCTATTTATTTACGTCTCCATCAAGCCAAATATGTTGAGGAACATTCAAAGAAACCCACTTTTTCGTTTACAAACATGTTTTGAGATTGGTGGGAATCATTTCGAACAAGTAAATAAAACAAAATAAATAAACGACAAATATATTTTCCTTTGATGCGTGACTTTATGGACACCCTGTATAATGATTAAAGTTTGGAGATGCTTTGTTACAAGAGAGGATAAATGGTTCTTCAAGGTTTAAACGTGTTCTATTCGAACGACAACGCTGCTTCATCGTTGTAGGATACCACGCATGGTGTCTATTCCATTATTTACTGTATCACATTGAGGATGAAAGACTTCAAGATGCACGGACTTCTCCATATCTTTACGCAACCACCATGGATTTGTATGATTCATCCGTATGAGGAATTCTAAACCCACGTCTCCAAAAGTTAAAGGTGTCACTCACCATATCTGGAATGACCAATCTTTTTAACTGCGCATTTAGATAAAGTTTTCTACGTTCCAACATACAGAGGGTTGACAAAATTAAATAGACACAACAATGATTATCCTCAAGAACGAGTGGCAAAGGTCATCGATGGAATGCCAGAACGTGTGTCAGTTTTAAATATTGGAAAAGGGAAAGCAACACGATTTTAAACGGTGGTGTAGTGGTTAGCGTCGCTGACTACGAATCCATCGGCCCCGGGTTCGAGACCCGACGGCAGCCGGCGCGCAGCAAAACCCAGCTGTTCATCCTTCCACACAATAAAGAAAGTGGTTGGTGGATAAATGGGTACCCTAGGTGGCCTAGTGGTTAAGACGCTGGGCTGCTGATGGGGGCGTGGTTCGGATTCCACGTTAAACTGTAGGTCTAAGGTGGAGTGAAAAGCTTGACCTTCGTCAGAATGAACAATTCGGGCGGAAGCTAACCAAAGGTTATATATTAATTCAATGAACCTATTTATTATTTATTGACCGCTGTTACCAGGAACAAAATCCCGATGGTTAGTTTGGACACGACGACCAAGGACAGGGACGCTCTTTTTGAGATGTCTCTGTTGATGATATTTCTGGCCACTTTCCCACCTCAGTTGTCGTCTGAATGTCGAATTTTGAAAGTATATTGACAACAACAGTACGAGATAAGCTCGGCAGTTTAGCAATCAGTTTGTTATATCGACCACATCCGTAACGTTCTCAGAGGGGAAAGGATGTGGCGAAACACACTCCTCTTCGTCATGCCAGCATTGGGACCGCACAATTTTTGTCAAACTTCGTTCGTAAACGCGTAAAATAGGCTTCTAGAAATATTCCATTGTGTCAAGCTGTTTACAGAAAACCAATTGACAAAATTATATATATGCCCCTACACCGAGAAAGGTGCTTATATCAAACCACTGGCTAACCAAAAGTGAATCTTGGGTTTTTGTTAGTGTGAAATTCTTTAATTCCGTAACATGCAGGTAAATAAATAGAATGTACTGTTTAGATATTAAATAAAAAAAATAACAATTTTTTTTTTATTTTTTTTTTAAGGATAAAAATTCAAAATTTAAAATTTTTAAAATTAATATTAAAATAAGTAGACATTCGTTCAGTAAAGTTTAAAACCAGGAATGTCATACAACTAAAATACAATTATAACCTCTTTAAAAAAGAACTGTTCGCGGATTAATATAAATTGCAACATATAAAAAAGGTAATAAAAAAGGTAATAAAAAAGGTAATAAAAAAGGTAGTGAAAAAAGGTAGTGAAAAAAGGTAGTGAAAAAAAAAAAGTCTTATAATTTATTATCGAGAAAACGATTTGTACAGTTCGGGAAAAAAGTTCGTCTAGAAAGGTGAACTTTCTAAAAAGGATAAAATATTACTAATCAGTAATGAATGGAAGTTTGTTTTGGGGTGGATTAGGGGTGGGGTGGGGGAATTTTATTAATGCGACTAAAAAAGAATAAAATAGCCAAAGAAAAACGGAATATTACCAATTAGTAACTTTTTGAGCTTTCTCGAAGTGTTTCTTGGCGAACTTTTTTCCGAAACTGTACATAGTAATGATAGTATATCCTTTATACGCAGTCACTTCAAAAATTTCTGTCGGGAAACGCCATGCGCTCATTAAACAACCAATAAAAAAAATATATAATGGCCAAGTACGTTTTCTAAGCTTGAATAAAATCGCCTGATATGATATCATTAAAGGGTTAATTAGGGCCTAATATATATATATATATATTGGAACACACGCTATCTTTAAAAAAAAAAATTCAATTCTATCCGCTCTATACCAAAATTATATAATCCTTTTACGCAAGAAAAAATTATCTCGTTCTTCAAAGGTGTGCCAAGTGATTTATGAAGCAATTAGTCAGGTGATCTTGTCCCATTAACTGGCTGATGAGGTGTCGTACTGTCTGCTATTTCTTAAAACGATGCCAAGCTCGTTTTTAACCCTAAACTCTTTAAGATTTTTTTTTTTTTTTTCTTACTTTGATTGAGATGGTTTTTCTTTCGGTTCTCCTCGAGCTAATGAAAAATTATAGAACTAATTAAGACGGAAGGTCGTTACGTCACGTGTGACCCAATGTTTGTTTCTGTAATTAAAATTTAAATTTTTTAATTTACTTCTTTTGGCCTTTGTTATTTACGAATGTATCAGTATGATTATATAGATATATATACTTTAGTTAGTTTTGTTAATGATGATTTAACAAAAGATAGTTAAATGTCATTAATCTGTTCAAAATAAGCGATATATATATATATATATATATATATATATATATATATATATATATATATATATATATATTATAAATATATATATATATATATATATATAATGATTATTATATATATATATATACTGGCTATTACATAAAACAAACATTACATTATTAAAATTCGTTCCACCTTTTTAGAATGATAATTTATGATCTGAGACACTCAGAATTACTCGTTCATAATTTGTTACTTAGTAAACTCATAAATTATTGGCGAGGTTTTCACATCAACCTCGAATTGCTTCTTTAGACTTGTTTAGACTCGCTCAGACTCGCTTAGATTCGTTGAGACTCGCTCAGACCGCGTCTTCTCATTTGTAACCCCAAACTCGCTTCTCAATGTTGACAGACTTATATCCCGATACAGCGAAGGATTATCGACTTTACGAACGAGGCCACGTCGCACGACTATCGTCCTAATTAGTAGAAGACTCTAAGGATCATTTTTAAATTTCAGTTTCGCGGCGTGAGCGTTGGGATTTAATTAAATAAGACGAATTAGGAAGGGATAATGACATTAATATGACATTAGTTCAAATAATTGATTTATGATTTATATACCAGCGAAATTAATGTACTTTAAGTGTTCGCCTTCCCACTATATTTTATTATTAATTAATGATACAATTTATTTATTAATAAAAGTCAAATTTAAATTTGGCAATTTAATCACTTTATTAATACATCGTTGAGAGATTTATTCAATGAAATAAAGATATAATAAAATTCAATTCAATTTAAATGACTCATATGTATATATATATATATATATGTATGTAGGGTTATGTATTATGTTACTGACATCTGGCAATTTGTTTACGATTTAAAACGAAGATGTTACGAAACTTGGACTGAATATTAATATTTTGTCATTGAAATATGTTTAAAAGTCCGAATGATGTAAAACCATCTTACATTCTCAGCAAGAAATTCATCATTGGTTGAAGTTATTATTCTTAAACTTTAAGACGCGAGTTAAGTTTTCTTTTCTAACAGAAAAAAAAAAACGTTCATATATACGAAGTGGTGGGCATGCCACGCACGGATAAATGAAAAATTATCCAATTTGCCATCAAAGATAAAAAGTGAAACTTGTTTCAAAGTGTTCCTAACAAAGATTGAATTTAGAAAATATATATTATGACGTTCTATATTAAACAATTTTATTTATTTATTTATTTATAGACCCAAAATGCTCTAAAACAAAATTATGAAAATTAAGCGTGCGCACACACACACATACATACACACACACACATATATATAATATATATATATATATATATATATATATATATATATATACTCGATGCGGTTGACTCAAATGGCTCGTCTTCCTATATAATAAATAAGCACTGCCGTGAGCTCACTTTATTTTTATAAAATGTATGAAATTCGGAAAAGTTGGTAATACAACGTCATAAATTTCAAGCAATCAGTTTGTCGATCCTGCAATGCGTTTACAAAAAAATTTAAGTGATGTGTATATACTTTTTATAATTATTTTAATTTGATTTACGCGGACACTCGCGTTTTCAAATGACTTTCAAGCGATCACGTATAACCTACTTTTTCGAAGTAATTTTCGTACGATTTCCGACTGATCACGTACTTTTTTCGAGTGCTTTTTCAATTAGTCACGTTATACTTTAATTTCTAGATCGAATTAATTCTCCCGTATTTAAAAGCTGCGTTATTGGTTTTACTAATACATCGTCCTATTATTCCATTGATTACAACTACATATTTTATCCCCATCACCGTTATTTCTCAGTCACTCCCGATATTATATTTAACTCAAAAGTTTTCTCGCATTCTTTAACAAACGACAAACTGTTTTGATGCAATATCATAATATAAAGAATTTTTTAATTATGTTAATTTTTAATGTATAAAAATGACACTTAAAAATGTTTCGAAATTATATTAAACATATTAAATATGATTTTCTCGACATATTTTTGTATGCCATTTTTTTTTTTTAATGGATTAATGCTTGGTATTAATTTATACGAAATATTAAATTTTAGAAGTCACGTAGGAAATAACAAATCTATAATATCAACCTTTGTTTTCATATTATTCAGCCTAAAAAAAGACTCGCTCAAAAAGTACTCTTTACTGTTATTGCTTCACCCATTCACATTTACTCCACTGCATTACGACATGAAGTAGCTCAGAAAAGTATATAAAACTTCCTTTGGAAGTAATTCGTAAGTGTCCGCAAACTCTCTTAAATAATGATAACGGGCAAAGTCACGCTTCCACGATGCTTAAAGGGCTAAATATTTTTAAATTAAATAACTTATACAAATTTAATGTAGCTGTCAGCATATATAAAGCTATAAGTAAAAATTGACACTTCACTCATTCAAAGAGAAATTACCATGCATCAAACGCGCCATCATTATAACATTAGTCTCTCGGGATATTTTACGTAGAAAACAATAGAAACTGCGGGAAATGCATTATCTTAATTTCAAAGGAGCAGATTTATGGAATGCAGTTCCTGTAAATATCAGATAAGGTTCACCATTAATTGTATTTCGAATTCACTAAAGAAGTACTTCATTAGCTACTACTTATGTAAAGGGTTATTACTGACATTATTACTATAGTTATCATTAAGTCCTTATTTTATAATTAATTATTTAAATTATGATTCCCACAAATATCACGTCCGATCTCAGCTCCCCATAATGTGTTGCGCACGTACTGTATTCTCTAAATGTAGCTTTTTGATAAAAACCAATGAAAATTTAAACTCCACAAAAAAGGGCAGAAAAAGCATGATTGAATCTTCTGATTTGTCAAAACTTTACCAAAAAGATGGAGTCATCCGTCTCATACCTGGGACTATTTTATTTCAGACTATAATAAGATGTTGGGAAACGGAGAACACCAACAAAAGCAAGTTGATCTTTGCAATCTTTAATAGCTTATCATTCATTTGAAGAGCAGAATACGGACAAGATAGGATTCTCCAAATTAAGATCAAAGGAGTCTGTACAGATATGCATAATGATTGCAAGTTGTTGTTGGTGACTGGCTCATCTGTTAATTTTAAAACCATCTCCAACAGCTCTTTACCACTCGTAGAACACTGATTTTATAAAGCAAGAACTGTATCAGCAACACAAAAACTAACATTTTCTGAAACATTTTGCCGTCCCTAGGCAGGGATTAAAGTGCCTTATAATTGTGCCATTTGATATCGCTAGTTTGCTATTAGAGACTGCTGTTCTTTTTTATTTTAAAACTTATTTGTGAATCCATTTAATTTGTTAGTGCTTATAATTTATTTATTTTCTATTTAGGTTGAAATACGACAAAATTTCCCGCCATTGGTAGGTGCCTACTCTTTTATACGTAAATCCACCTATAAGGACCAGTCCACAAAATTGTTTCTTATTAAATTGCTCTCCCCAAGTTCCCCTGACACGCTTTAATAATTAATTAATGGTCACTACATCTAAATCTGACAATCCTCCACGTTATACCCTGGGCTTTTGAAAAGGAGGGTGGTTGGTCAATGCAAGGTCCTGTAAAACTGACAAAATTTATATCTGTTTTTGGGTAGCTTAAGCTGGTTTACCTAATTTGACAAAAACTTTGTCACCTTATGCCAGAACCACTGGACCGTTGAACTCATTTGCTGCTGCATTTCACTTCATTTGTAGGATTTAGATATCAGTGTGCTGGCTATTGAAGGGTAATGGCTACTTATGCTCAGGATACTATTATATGTATATATATATATATATATATATATATATATATATATATATATATATAGGGTGAACCAAATGTAGGTGGACAGTAAATGATAACGTTTATTTTGAGAATACATATTTAATTTTTTTGTATACTATAATACAAAATAAAATTTAAATAAAT
The DNA here is from genome assembly GCA_023014485.1 of Bathynomus jamesi. Lineage (NCBI taxonomy): Eukaryota > Metazoa > Arthropoda > Malacostraca > Isopoda > Cirolanidae > Bathynomus > Bathynomus jamesi. Next base: position 42,662 of record JAJOZX010009001.1, read on the forward strand.
TTAGATATAATATTTAATATAATATAACACAAACACCATAGTTATAATGAACACCATAGTTATAATATAATATAACACAAACCGTATTCAACCTACTGTCCACCTACTTTTGGTTCACCGTGTATATATATATATATATATATACTCGTATATATCAGGAGAAAAGTGATGCGTGAGAGAGCTTTGTTTTCCTGCACGCACAAACAAACACGGAGTCGTAAAAGGCCGGGTGGGACTGTGGAACACGGGCGGTCGGGTGAACAGTACGACGTGGGCGCTTGGGCGTGCGACGGTGCGCGTGGACGATGACTACACGATATTCAAATATAGCTTATAAACGTTTATGAAGTCTCCCTTAACTTGGTCTACCATTAGCTTAGCTAGGTTAGCCTATCCTTCCCCCTACCCCTCTCAAATACATCTCTCAACGGCCGTGAGGATCTTCTGACGTTAGTCCTCCAAACTTGATTTATCAAGGGGTGGCACTAGCCTTTGCTGGGCCTTCGGTGGCAACTGGGCGACAGGACAACTGGGCGACAACCAACTAGGCGACAGGACAACTGGGCGACAACAAACTAGGCGACAAACAAACTAGGCGACAACAAATAAAGGGTGATCCAGAGAAATGGGACCCAAAAGAAACCCCTGTAACTCTTAAAGTATAAGTCCTTTTATAAAATCATACGCATCATTCGAAAGAGGATAGTTACAAGTTTGTACAGGATTGTATAGGTTTTGACAATACAAGACAAGACAAGATACAAAACAAAATAAAAGTGTTAGTTAAAACTAACCCTTCAAGATGACTGCATGGACTGTGGAACATCTGCGTTTCATAACTGAGCAATATTATGAGCATGGCCATGGAAGAAGTGTAGTTTCAGCTCAAAGATCTTTCAAGACAAATTTTCAGATGTCAAAATCACCTAAGAAAGTAATCCGTCGGTGTGTCAGAAATTTTTTCCCTAACTGGCAGCATTGGAAAAAGAAAACCAACTGGAAGAGTGCGCACAGCAAGGATAGACGAGATCATTAAAAGAACTCATGAAATTGTACAGGATAATCCTAACATAAGCATCAGACGTGCTTCTCAGCTGTTAGGAGTTGGATATGGAACAACACACCGTATATTCAAGCAAAATTTAATGCTCTTTCCATATAAAATTCAAACAGTGCAACAACTAAACGATGGAGATTTCGCACGAAGACGACAATTCTGTCAATGGATCCAACAGAAGGTAAATGACACCACCAATTTTCTAGCAACTTTGATTATGTCAGACGAAGCCCATTTTCACTTGAATGGAACTGTAAACAAACAAAATTGTCGTTTCTGAGCAACAGAAAATCCATTGAATATTACCGAAGTCCCGTTGCATAGTCAGCGTGTAACTGTTTGGTGTGGTCTTACTGCATCTCAGATCATAGGGCCGTACTTTTTCGAGGATTCCACAGGAAACACGGTCACTGTAAATGGTGATCGCTACGAAAAAATGTTGACCGATTTCCTTATTCCTAAATTAAGAGATCTTTGTCTAGAAAACCACTGGTTCCAACAAGACGGAGCTACCTGCCATACCACGAGGAACTGCATGGCAGTTTTGCGTCAAACGTTTCCAGGCGAGTTAATCTCAAGATTTGGAGACGTTGAATGGCCCGCAAGGTCTCGGGATTTTTCTCCCTTAGATTATTATCTCTGGGGATATTTAAAGAGTAGGGTCTACAGAAATAACCCAACGACCTTGCAAGAATTGAAGGCCGCCATCACAAATGAGATACAGGCCATACCACCGCACACTCTTGCAAAAGTGATGCAGAACTTACAAGCGAGAACACTGGAATGCTTGGCAACTAATGGAGCACATTTGAAAGGAGTCATTTTTAAAAAAATATTTCATAATAAACTTGTAACTCTACTCTTTCGAATGATATATAGTTTTTATGAAAGGAATTAAATATTAAGAATATTTGCCTTTTTTTTATGGGTCCCATTTATCTGGATCACCCAGTATTATATTTATTTATTTATTTATTTGTACATTATGTATATTCATACATTAGATATAAAGTAAAGGTCCAAGTTTGAAAAGACTGTGTTTTTAACGAAAATACCATGACTTAACCTAACCAATCGTCAAGGGCGTACAGTTGACCTAACCGGGCATTCAATCGACCTAACCGGCCATTAATTCTTCATTTTTTTTTGCTACTTTTACAGATCTGACCGACGCTTTTGGCAACGAAAGAACTGGGTATTTTTATCAAAGGAACACACTTTCCCACACTTAGAGCACTTTTTCATAAACAGTAGATTCTACTCTATCTAAAGGGTGTGGGGTACAATTTTGTTCCATCTGCATAACAATTATATAATCTGCCCCAATTATATAAATCACGTTTTATAATTCTTTCATCTTAATGATTTATCATATTTTATTTTATGTGTAATAAAGTCTTTTCAAAATTGGACCTTTAATTTCTATCTAATGTATGAATATACATAATGTATAAATAAATAAATAAATAAATAAATATATATATATTTGTTGTCGCCTAGTTTGTTTGTCGCCTAGTTTGTTGTCGCCTAGTTTGTTGTCGCCTAGTTGGTTGTCGCCTAGTTGGTTGTCGCCCAGTTGGTTGTCGCCCAGTTGTCCTGTCGGCTAGTTGGTCGTCGCCCATTTGTCCCTGAACCTTTGCTGGGCTTTGCTGGGCTGACTAAGTATTTGGATTTGTTTTAATTGATGTTAAAACCCTTTTAAATCATCTTTCAATCTATAATGATTAACATACGAAAATTATAATAAGGATCAATGTATAATTAAATTATATACGACAGAAAGTGGATTTTAGCGCCCACAGAGACACAATGCTCTCTGCATCATGTGATCTCTGAGTTTTGCCAATGGGTCATACGAAGTGTGTGTGTGTGTGTGTGTGTGTGTGTGTGTCACCTGGCTGGAGGGAGCTGACATTGGGGATGGCGATAGAGAAATAATAATAGTAATAATAATATTCATCGTTGACCGACTCCCAACGGAGAAATATTATTATTATGTAAGGCCCGGATGTTTAGGCACTAATAAACTACAAAATAGGCAGGCAAAAAGGCAAAATAAAGTACAGAAAAAGGCACAAAAAAGGCATTTATTTTCTTACAATTCAAACAAAACATATCAACACATGAAATACAAAAAGAAAAATTGCATGAAAAAAAAATGTTTTTATTGATTGCAATAAATGACAAGCATTTTTTTTCAAATTTTACGTTTAATTTTACACTTTTCGATGCACTGACTTTAGGTATTGTGACACGTGCGTACAGCAGAAAACGAATGACTGTGTCGCGCAGGGTTCTACGACGAAACTACGGTTGCCAGTTAGGAAATAAATAATTAACCCTTAAACTAGTCGCAGTAAGAGTTATCGTAATTTCAATCGTATTTAGGCTAATGATAACATCATATTTTAAAATCCTTTTTTAATTAATGAAAGATATGACAATAATGGCGTTTTACTATGATATAGGCAGTTACCTTATAAATAGGCGGAAAAGGCATTTCATGGCATTTTGCCTGAACATCCGAGCTCTAATTATTATTATTCATCGTTGACCGACTCGCAACGGGGACATAATAATAATAATAATAATAATAATAATAATAATAATATTCATCGGTGACCGACTCCCAACGGGGAAATAATAATAATATATGTTACGAGAGAGAGAGAGAGAGAGAGAGAGAGAGAGAAGAGAGAGAGAGAGAGAGAAGAGAGAGAGAGAGAGAGAGAGAGAGAGAGAGAGAATTGTTACATCATATTTCAATGGTTTATTCTGCGTATTGTCCCCTTTCACAGTATAAGTACAGTATATTTATACAACTGTGACCAGAGAGAAAACGAAGAATGCCCAGTGGATTAAGCTACGCCCATGAAATGCATTTGGGGCGAGGGGTGCGGGTAATGGAAAAACTTCAGGTCATATATACACAGTAGGGTGGCCCACTTTTCAATTTTTTTTTAAAAGTATAGGTTATCGTAGTTTCTCCCATTATTTGGCACTATACTAGCACATTGGTACCATTTTTACAAAAATTGATCAATATTTAGGGGTCTCGCATCGACCTTGAAATTACGAGTTTTTTTTTAAAATGCGTACTTTTTAACTTTTTACTGAATCAAGATAAATCATTAAGTAGGGATGTTTTCTGAATCCTCTTGATGAGAGAAGTCGTTTGGTGTGCCTTCCAATGTCATACGACTAACGGTTTAAAAGTTGTGCCTGTATACAGGTAATACCAATGTGCTAGTATAGTGCCAAATAATGGGAAAAACCACGATCACCTATACTTTTCAAAAAAATCAGCAAATAGCAGACAAATAAGGAAGAAAGAAACAATAACTTAAACAATCACTTTTGCATTGTATTGACCACTATCACACGTCACTGGCTGCAACGTTGTCCCTCTGTGCTATGTCATCGTGGCGAGTGATGACTTCTTGAAGTCGCCGAGCTCTTACCACTTGCAGAAGATCCTGCAGCTGTGCCGCGTCCTTTGTGACCGTGTTGGCATAGTCTTGTATCAGTTGGACTCCTCTTTCAGCGACGTCATTGGTGACCTGGAGATTAGAGTCCTTCACAGCCGTCGCCACTTCACGGCGATGTGACACTCTTCCCCGGCGAGCCGTTTCTTTCGAGATGCTGAACTGATTGAGGTCTGCTGGTGGATCCGCCGAACGTGTGATAGCAGCCACAATGCTTACTACCTATGTAGAGAATGGAAAGTGGAAAGGAAACTGTCAAGAATACATGTGGGTTACGGGACACTTTAAAACTGACGCTATCGATGAATACTATACACAATACGCACCTGATTATTGGACATGCGGAAACGATCAGCCACTTCCATGACAGCAGGTGCATTAAGGATGCGGCGAGGAAGATTGACAGACACACTTGGCTCTTTCGGCAGGGGGAACGCTAGTTCTGTCTCCGACTCTCCTGACATGCCAGTATCATCATTCTCCATGGCCTCATCTCCGGTTTCGTATGCACACTTTGAGGTTTGCGGCTCCTGGCGAGGACGTTTTCCTCCTTCCTGTAGCTTTCTTTTTACAGCGAAAACTTTATCGTTCCCGCTCATCGTTGCCACCCGAGGACTACGTTGATCGAGGTAGAAGTCAATGTCTTCTTTCTTGTCCTTGTCGGACAGCAGTCGATTCTTCTTTAAATCTTCGACAGCGTCAGATGCTCCGATATCCCACAGCTTGTCCACACTGTCCGAAAACTTCTGCCGTTTTCCTCCGGCGCCAGTTTCTCGTTTTCTGCTCTTTTGGAGTAAGTGCCACTCTTTCCACAATGCCTCTAGCTTCCGTTCGCAGTTGAGCTTTGTGATTGTTTTAATGCGGGCCATGTTCCAAAACTTTAAGACGTTGTTTACGGTTTCTTTGAATGCGTCTTTCCTGTTAGCAGTGTACTGGATAACACTGAAGAAGTATTGCAAAACCTGCCGTGTTGTTGGCAATTTGCTACCACTGATGGAGGACGACGGTTGGCCAACTAAAAAAATTTCCGAGGCCGATCTTAGAGAAGGTAGCGATGTTATTTTCGCCTTTCCTTTTGATGACTCTCTATTTGTAGCTTCAAGAGTTCTTCCAGTTATGGTTGCCATCGATTTGTCCATGACAAAGGATGAGGAACTCAGACAGAATTTCAAAATGTTATGATCTGCAAAAAAAGAAATAGGTTAGGTACCTGGCACAGGCATAGTGCATTTTCTAATTATCTATATACATTATACATTCCGCCCGGGTATGGTGACTCATTTTTTTGAAAAGTATAGGTATAGTATAGTATATCTTTTTCTTAACAAGTGAAGGGAAACGCTAAAGAAGTGTTCGACCATATGATAGGTTAGGTTAGAGGCACTTTGAAATTTTTGTTTATTAAAACGGTGCCCGGCTAAAGTTCATAGTATGACGTCATATACACACACACACATATATATATATATATACACTTTAGAACTTGTAAGTATAGTATGCTCGAATATAATGTGGAAGAATACACTTAAACATGATAAATAAAAAAAATGGCATTAACTGACTTTCAATTCCTAAACATGAAACGAAACTCTGTACACAATGAAAACCAAGTTTCTTCTACAATGTACGAGATAAACGCTATAACAGACACCACATTAGCATTTCAACCCTCATACACTCCTATTCTGTATTACTTCGTAATGACATGGACATTCTTCAGCTTTTAACCCTTTAAGCCCTGAATTTTTTGTAGGTTAAGTTACGAATGCGTGTATTTGAAACGTTAGCAATTGGCATCTTCAGTCCTTAAAGGGTTAAATCAAGAGCTAAATGAATACTGTTTATAATAAAAAAACATACACGAAATAATAATAAAAAAATGAATAAGCAACTGTCCCCAAAAGGGGAAATAGTAATATTCATTGAGTAATGCCAGAAGATGGCACAAAGCTCATACCATACTATTTCAACCTATTGCTCTTGGATTATTAATAACCACTACAATCGGGAGTCGAATCCCCGACCTTGGCTTAAAGGAAAAGGATATTACCCACTGAGTTAGAGGCGCTGGCACCATAATTACGTTGAAATTTATTAATTTCCAAACGCTCGTTTTTTTGTTTTTTAATTAAGAGCATGGCACCCCCGTCAAGTACTTGCAGTCGCTGTGAAGGGAAATTTGCCGCTTACGCGTTTACAATGGCTAATAATAATGAACAGTTAGTTTGCAGGTGGTGCTCAAGCATGGAAGTCCTGAGGAACGAGTTAGAAAGTGGGAGGGAGGCCAGAGTGAGGCTTGAAGAAAGCGTGATGCTCCTGACGGCAAAATTAGAATCTCTTGAGACTCCAGTTACGACCCCTCCTGCCTCGGTTTCTACTAATAATATAAATAGTACTAATAGCCCTCTCTCTTTCCCTAGTTCCCAACCCTTCGTTCGAGTGCGTAATGGAGCCCCATTGAGAAAACCTAAGACTTGTCTACCAGTAATAACAAACAATAAGTTTTCTGTTTTAGGTTTCGAAGATGCTGATGAACCGGAAATACGACTCGTTGGCGATTCCATTGTTCGAGGGCAGCTCGAGGAATTCTGTGGGAGAAACCCTCGTCGTAGGCGCCGTTACTGCTACCCTGGTGCAAGGGTGGAGGATATAACATAGTGTTGACCAGTTTACAAACGGTACCTCCGAGGACACAACGTATGTTATTCATGTCGGTACTAATAACGTTTTAAATTCTAGATCGGAAGAACTGCTGGCAAGGTACAGGGACTTACTAGAGCGACTAAAGGGAAACTAATAAGATTGTTTTAACAGGTATACTTCCTCGAATTATCCAACGTAACGATTTCTACAGCAAGGCGACCTATATTAACAATAACCTAAAGTCTCTTTGCCAACAGGAAGGAATGCATTTTGCGAATTTTTGGAACAGTTTCTACGGCAGGAGGGACTTGTTCCTCGGAGATGGATTTCATCTTAATGACGTTGGAGCTGCGCGTTTAGGAAGACTATTTCATAATACTGTCTCTTCTTTTCAGGCTGCCGTAATCCCAGCGTAATTTCCACAAATTTCCCCTGCGCTCGCGAAGGTGTCGCAATTACAAACAATTTGAAGGTTCTATCCTTAAATGCTCGTAGCCTACGAAATAAAATGATTTTTTTTCTTTAATTGCTTGTAAAGACTATGATTTAATTGTGATAAATGAATCGTGGCTTAGCACTGAAACACGTGACTTTGTAGGGGAGTATCAAATTAGAGGTTATAGACTTTTTGTTAAAAACAGAATAGGTAGGCGAGGCGGCGGCTTTATGTTGTATATCAAAGATAATATTGCGAACGTTATAGAAGTAAAGCACACAATTCCAGAACCGATAGATTCGACTGTAGCAGAACTTAAATTGAACGATTTCAAACTTAGTGTTGCGGTTATATATAGGCCCCCTAATCAAACAAGTGATACGGACGAAGCGTTATATCGTGAACTGAAGAGAATAATAGATAGTGAGCAGGCTTTAGTTGACTTTAATTGCGCCAACGTAAATTACGACACAATGCAGGGAGACGCGGAAGGTAATCGTTTAGTTAATTTTCTCGAGGATAGCTTTCTTATTCAAAAGGTTGAGGAACCTACGAGGTTGGACAGTATTTTAGATTTAGTAATAACTACGGACGGTAGGCTAATCACTGATCTTCAAGTAATAGAACCGTTAAGCAATAGCGATCACAATATGGTAGAGTTTGTCCTCTCAGTAAGTCACTCGAAACCAGCTAACTCGACTAAAATTTCTAACTTCCAGCACGCAGACTTTTGTAAATTTCGAACTGAATTGTCACACGTCAATTGGAAAAACGTAATGGGGATCTCCAACGCAAAACTAATGTGGGAATCGTTTGAAACAGTATTTAGGACTATAAATGAGGAATGTGTACCGTACAAAATTAAGCGTGCGAAAGTAAAGAAGCCCTTGTGGTTTACTTCTACAGTTCGAGACTATAAAAAGTAGAGATTGGGCTTATAGGCTACATAAGTGGGATAAAGACAATTTGTGGTTACGAAACAACTACATATCTCTAAGGCGTGAAGCGAAAAGTGTAATAAAAAAGTCCAAGCGCGAATTTGAAATCTTCATAGCTCGTGACGGTAAAGAAAACCCCAAACGATTCTTTCAATACGTCAACATAGAAATCCAGTAAAAAGTGTTTTGGGGCCGTTGAAAAATGTTAACGGAGAGCTAGTTTCTGAAAACAAGGAAATGGTACCTTGCTAAACGAATTTTTTACGTCAGTTTTTACTATAGAAGATGTAACGAATATCCCTACGGTCATAGACATAATACCTTTTAATAATGATAACATTTTGAATAATATTGTGGTTAGTGAAGGGGAAGTAATGCGCTATATTGATAAAATGAAAACGCGTAAATCACCGGGGCCGGATTCCATATATCCCATACAACTAAAAGAAATAAAAGAAAGCATTGTTGTACCGCTAACAAAGATTTTTAATGCGTCTATTTCTGAGGGGTGCGTACCAGATAATTTCAAGAAAATCAGTGACAACTGATTTGAATGCCTGCCAGGCATTCTTCTCAGTTGGAGTCATTGCGTTTTCGAACTGAGTATCCTTGATCAAAGTTCGAATTTGAGGACCATCAAAAACCCCAGCATTTAGTTTAGCATCAGATATATGAGGAAATTTACTCTCGAGATATCGGAATGCTGAACCCTCCTTATTCATTGATTTGATGAAATTTTTCATCAAGCCCAGCTTAATATGAAGTGGTGGGAGCAATAGTTTACTTATGATATTAGTATTACCTTCAAATCTCCACAGATCCTCCAGTTATGTTGGTCGTATACGAGAGCATCCAGTAAAATTTTCATGTTATCGTAGCTCTCAGTAAGTTGTACGGAATGTGCTACAGGGACTGATGCAACCCTATTCCCAATGTTGAGAAGTACTGCTTTCAAACTTCGTTTAGACGAGTCTATAAATAGCCTCCATTCTGATGCGTTATATGGCAGGCCCAAGGATTCGATTAGCCCTCAACATGCAGCAGTACACTAAGGAAGAGGTATTTTCGTGCACTGCAAAAAACTTGCGGAATTCTTCCTCTCGTTTCCTATACAGGAGAATGTTGTTCCCGGAGCCAGCAAGTTGTCCTCTCGAAGTCGTGAGCCCAAGATCTCGGCAGCTAATTTGGAAAGTCCTAAATCCCTGGTAAGATCATTAAGTTTGGCCTGGTTGAGAGGCCTCGGCTCATTTGAAGCGGTATTTTGAGGTATATACGACTGGGACTGGTCATTGGCATTGGTCATTGATTCATCATCAGAATCATCGAAGTCCAGGGTTTGAGGTAGGTCGGGTATTGGAATTCCAGGACCATGGGGTACAGGTCTCATAGCAGAAGGAATGTCAGGGTATACAACAATGTGTTTATTCTTCTTGTTAACTCCTGAAAATAGAAACACAGAAACATGGATATAAAACTTGCATATGAAATAAAAGAAGCATTCAGACAGTGGCGGCTCGTGAGGGAAGGCTGCGGTCTGTAAGATATGAAATAGGTCGATGGAGTCTGTATATTTTCTTTCTTTTTCATTCATATTGTCCCTTCGGGGACAATATGAATGAAAAAAGAAAGAAAATATACAATCATTGTATATGTAAATGTAACTTGTATAACAATATGTATGTGTAAATGTATTTTCTATAACAATATGTATATGTAAATGTATGATTACCATTATGGTGAATATTATGTTATATATGGTGAATATTACATTATGGTGAATATTATGTCAAGTTTCATACGAGGATTTCAAAATATTTAAGAAAAATAAATTTATAAGCCCACCTTGGAGGTTTGTCATGCAGAAATAGCAATCTGTCACGTGATCCTTTCCTTCTCTCCAAATCATGGGAATTCCAAAAGGCAAAGATTTCGCTCTGCCTTTGCTCCATCTTCTCAAATTTTCAATGCACGTCTTGCAGCACATATGAGGGGCGAAATTTTTGTCCTGGTCCCCTAGCTTAATTCCAAAGTATGCTCTATACATTGTCTTCACAAATTTAGTGATTTGGGACTGGTTATTTGGCATGGTAACCGTCCAACATATGTAGCAGAATCTATTGGGATCATTTTTACACGCTCTATTCATTATGAAATATTTTATCTATATAACTGAAAAGTAAAAAAAGATATTATACAAGTGAAACAAGTGATGATAGATGTTACTGTCCCAATTCCGCTTTGACAAAATCACGAAAAATTCTATTTTACTTATGAGGCCATAGCCAGATAACCTGAGCTGATTGAGAAAAACGGATTGCAGATTCGAAATCAGCAGGAAAAACTCTATAAGAATCACTTACAAAACCCTTGACAGCAAAATTGATGCATACCAGTGTAATTAGGGATCACATAGTCGAACACTTAGAATTGCATAACTTGGTTAGAAATACGCAGCACGGTTTTAGGAGAAACAAATCTTGCTTAACTAATCTTTTAGAATTTTTTCAAAGCGTGGTTGAAGTTTACGACAGTCATCGGGCGGTTGATGTAGTGTATTTAGATTTTCAAAAAGCGTTTGATACCGTTCCGCAGAAAAGACTCATTGAAAAAATTAAGGCTCATGGAATCAGGGATGTAGTTATAAATTGGATACAAGAGTGGTTGCGAGGTAGGAAACAGAGGGTGGTCGTTGATGGAGCGGAGTCGTGCTGGGTTAATGTAGCGAGCGGCGTTCCTCAGGGTTCTGTATTGGGCCCCTTGCTTTTTCTTATATATATTAACGATTTAGATGTTGGCCTAGTCAGTACAGTTTCAAAGTTTGCGGATGACACGAAGTTGGGTGGTAGGACGATTAATGACGAAGAGAGAGGTAAAATCCAGGAAGATCTGAATAAAATCGTTGATTGGTCAGTCACATGGCAAATGAGATTTAACGTCGATAAGTGCAAAATTTTACGTATAGGTTCGCGTAACGGTAATTTTTCATATAGTATGTCAGGGAAGGAGTTAGCAAGCGTAGAGCAGGAAAAAGATTTAGGAGTTATAGTCACTGGTGACTTAAAAGTAGCGAAACAAAGTACAGCAGCGGTCAATAAAGTGAACAAATTGTTAGGTTTTATAGCTCGGAATTTTGAATACAAATCGCGCGATATTATTGTTCCACTTTATAAATCATTAGTTAGACCTCATTTGGAGTATGCGATCCAATTTTGGAATCTTCATATGCGAAAAGATATAGACAAAATCGAAAGAGTTCAAAGACGAGCAACTAAGATGATTCCGTCGCTTAGGTCGAAGTCGTACGAGGATAGACTTAAGGAGTTAAAATTGACTACACTCGAGACTAGGCGGCTATGGGGTGATCTAATCCAGGTTTTCAAAATTATGAATGGGTTCGATAACGTAGATAGAGATAGCTTTTTCGAAATATCTCAATATAATAGGACTAGAAATAACGGGTGTAAGTTGACAAGTAGAAGGTTCGAGACAGCAATTGCCAAAAACTTTTTACGCATAGAATAGTAAATAGGTGGAATAGTTTGCCGGTAGAAGTAATTAGTAGCACGTCTATAAACATGTTTAAAAATCGATTAGACGCATATGTTGATAGATTGGGTATAGTTTAAGCTAGTAAAATTAAGGCTTTGTGGTTCGGAACCCACATAAAGTTGTAGGTCCCCTCCGCCACCACGGAGGACATGCACAATACACAATTACGAACACAGTTAGGTAGACCAGCCATGAGTGGATCCTAGGGTCTTTGTTGGTCTGAAACATTATAACATAAGCGTTGGGCCACAATTTTAATATTCGATTCTTGGTATGTATATTTCTAACAATAATAATATTTGGGGTTAATTGTTTAACCTCCTTCGTAACGACAAAGGTCATGTGACAGACGGGACCTACAGCTTTACGTGGGATCCGAACCATCTAAGGATCACTAAATGATCTGAAGGCAAAGGATGGTCCCCCATCCAATTACTGAATAGACTCAACGTCACTGAACTTCGAGTATTTTATTATTATTATTATTATTATTTAATGATTTTGCACATATAAATAACTTAATTTTTCTACTTAGTATTTAAGGTGTCTTAGTTATGGCGTAAGAACACTCTCTGATATTAGTTATGGTAATGTTGCGACTTATAATTTGAGGGAAGTTTTCTTAATACGCCGTAACTTATGAAGTATGACAAAAGTATACCTATATTAGGGCACTTCAGGTATAGTAATTACTTCCCTCTGCTGTACGAGGGGGTAACAAAAATCACTCAAATTAAGTCAGTATTTGCCATAACAGAAAGCAGGTTTTTTACACGCCTTATCTTAGACATATAATGATCTTCAGCGATACTTTGAAAGTCGAGGCAAAACACAAAAACTTGTACGAGAATCCAAAAGAGCTGAAGTGTATAAATGCCTTAAACGTGTTTTCGTCACCTATCAAATAACTTTTGCGTATGGCGTGATGTTAAATAGGATTAGGATGTATTATTATTGGGCAGACGAAAGTTATAAAACGAAAAACTTTATCCTCAAAACAACCTCTTCGTATGAGCGTTCAAAAGCAGTAATCATTATCGAAATATATCCTTACGTACCTCCTCCTCAAACGACTCTCCCATCATCGAAACTATGATTTCATTAATCCAACGAAGGACAGACGTTTGTTTACAAAAGAAATAGTAAAAATGGTTGTATTAAAAGAAAATAATTTTGAAAATTGAGAGAGAGAGAGAGAGAGAGAGAGAGAGAGAGAGAGAGAGAGAGAGAGTTACAAGGAGTTACAAGGAAAAGAAGTACCTCAAAAGGCCTTGCGGCCCATACCGAGGAGGTACCAATGGCAACGGGAGCCAGGGAAAATTTTGTAAAAGTTTATTTTTCTTTCAACTATCCTAGCAGTACTAGAAAACTGGATAGTAAAGTAGAAGGCTCTCTCCCCACCCTCCGCTCCCTCCCTGCCAGAGGCAGGTACGGAAAAAGGTTGAAGAAAATACCTTGACCCTGGAAAAGTAGCCAAGGAAATTTTACAGGAAAGTGGAGAATATATAAATAGCTCTATATTTAGCTTGCTCACAGAGACACCGAGCAAGCGAACTCCTGCAGAGTTTTCTGAGGTTTTAATCTTAAACTATGAGTGTGTTCATTACTTTGTCTAGCCTATTTTTAAACAGATTTACACTTTGACTGGAAAACAACCTCTGAGGGAAGTTGGTTCCAGATATTAACTATTTTATAGGAAAAGAAATTTCCGCAGACTGAGGTCCTAAATGTCTTTACACACTCAAATAGTGTGCAAGATTTCGTCTAACCTTTTCTTGAACTGATCCACAGAGGAACTGTTCACAACTTCCGAAGGTAACCTGTTCCATGTGTCACAGATCTTATACGTAACGTAATTCCCACACACACTAGTCCTAAACCGTTTCAAATCCAACTTCCAACCATTGTTGCGAGTTGGGTTATCATTTAAACTAAACAGAGAGAGAGAGAGAGAGAGAGAGAGAGAGAGAGAATTTTCTTTAATATACGAGACACAGTTTAGAAAAAAAGAAAGAAAAACAAAAGAACTGTGGTGCAATTACTGACCCCAGGGATTTTCCTCTGAAATTCTACAATAAGGAAGAAAATAGATTTATTTGAGAATTGTCTCCTCTCAGATTCCCACTTTCGGGTTTTTCATTCTTGGACGAATACTGAAAATGGGAATGACAGATTGGAACGAGCTTATATTCACGTTAAAGTATATAAAGTAAGGGTTCTTTAATTATAAAATTTAATGTACAGGGTGTCCACAATGTCTCGTCATCCCAGTAGAATACTAACTGATTTTTGTTTTTCTTTCAGACCCATCTGCAATGTGTGATAGCAGCAACTATACGACTGAACAACGCATATTGGCTATCACACATTTCAAATGGGTCTGAAAGAAAAACTAAAATCAGTTAGTATTTTACTGGGGTGACAAGACATTGTGGACACCCTGTATGAACGTTTGGACACCAGTAAATAATTAAACTAAAATTAAGTAACAAACAAGTTAAATAAATTAAACATTATTAATTAACTCTTATTAATTAACTATCACAGAGGAAACTGTGGTTAAAACAAATAAATATGTGGTTAACAACACAGGCCTGCGAATGACAACTTTGTAAGAGTTGTTTTCTTACTAATAATTGATTTTATATAATTCAACTACGCTGATTTCGAATAAGGTGTCCATTTTTTCTATCACGTAAGGATTTTCTGCAAACTGGAAGGGAAAAAAACAACAACATAAATAAATATTATTTATTTCAATTTACATTAGGTACCTATTTCGCTTTTTTATACTAATTACAAATGCAAACAACTTTAAAAAGAAAGAAGACCATTAACGTCAATTACATAGTCATCTTTATTTGTCCTGAGTTTTCTCCTGAGATCTATCTATGCCTTTTAGTCTCGATTGTACGCGCCGTTCCTTTTCTTTTATGTAATAATTCTGGAGTATCCCGTTTCAACATTCAGCAGTAATCAGCCATCATGCTGATGTTCCACCTTCCCTGATACCAACAAAAATTCCCTCTTTTAATTTTGCTTTCGAAAAAGTTGGGAATTTACCACACAGATACTTAAAACAATCTCCATCTTCGTCCAAGGCCTTAACAAATTGCTTCATCAAGCCCAATTTTATTATGGAGCGGAGGTAAAAGGACTTTCTTCGTGTCAACCAAATTTTCACATTGAATGTTTTTAGAACCAGGTGTCAGGTTGACTCTGCGTGGCCATTCCTTTTTTATCCAGTGCTGAGTTCTTGCTCGGCTATCCCATTCACACAAAAACCATGGAAACTTCGTATAACCTGGTTGTTGACCTAACAACATACAAATCACTTTCAAGTCTTCACAAAGTAGCCAACCGTGTTCTTTGTATTTAACCTTAGCTAGAAGAAGCTCAAGATTTTCATACGTTTCCTTCAAGTGAACCGAATGAGCCACAGGAACGGATGCATACGAGTTACCGTTGTGAAGGAGGACGCCTTTTAGACTTCATTTGGAGGAATCAATGAAACGTCTCCACTCATTTGGGTTATAGACTGCAGCGCCTAGCTTAAGTATTAGTTCCGAAACATTATTGCAATATATCAGTGAATTTTCTTGAGAAAAATATTGGATGAATTCTTTTTCTCGATTTCTGTACCAGTAAAATGACGTCCCGGGAGAAAGCGAGTTCTTTGCACGAAGTCTGGATCCCAAAATCTCTGAAGAATCCTTCGGGAGACACCAATCTCTTACCAAATCATTAAATTCACTTTGTGTAAACAATTGGGCTTCACCAGATGTTTCGGTTTGAAAACAATCAATATCATCGTTTTCATCGTCATCAGACATCGAATCAGATGAAGTTATATCAAGAGTATTTGGTTTAGTAGGTAAAGATTGGCTTGGTGGAGTGAACGAATTGCTGTTCTGTGTTCTCCATTTCACATAACCAGGTACACCCCGCTCATCTTGGATTGTCCTGAGCCAGATTATATATATATATATATAAGGGGTAGATAGTTCGTTACCTAGATATAGAAATAAATAGATAAATAGATTTTGAAAGACGTACATGATGTATAATAATGGCTAAATAAATATACCACAAGAAATTGTAATAATTCACTTTAATAAATGCATAGCTCATGCTTCGAAATTATGGGTTGGGATTAGGTATAAAAACTAATATGCGAGTAATGGTAAACCAGATTTTATTACCTTCGTCAGTTCATTTCTATCTGAGATATCGCATTCCTTAAATACAGTAAATAGACTTTACGTGTGTATGGTACGTAGAAGGTCCCATATAAGAATATCGAATGTTGACCAATTCATAATGGTTTGCCTGATCTATATACAGTGTAGGGAGTATACCATGACAATGTTAAAAGAATAAGTCACAATACTATACATAAATTTCATTAGAATCTGGACACTCGAGTTAAAAAAGGCTAAATGACTCGTGTATCTCTGTCAACAGCGGTTGTACCGTCAAAAGATCATGAAAAAATATTGTTTGTTGTAATAGTGAAATTATTCATATCATACACTCTAAATAGAAATAAACGTTTTGTTAAACGTCTCACTGTCCCAGTTTTGTTAGACGTCTCACTGTCCCAGTTTTGTTAGACGTCTCACTGTCCCAGTTTTGTTAGACGTCTCACTGTCCCAGTTTTGTTAGACGTCTCACTGTCCCAGTTTTGTTAGACGTCTCACTGTCCCAGTTTTGTTAGACGTCTCACTGTCCCAGTTTTGTTAGACGTTTCACTGTCCCAGTTTTGTTAGACGTTTCACTGTCCCAGTTTTGTTAGACGTTTCACTGTCCCAGTTTTGTTAGACGTTTCACTGTCCCAGTTTTGTTAGACGTTTCACTGTCCCAGTTTTGTCAGACGTTTCAGTCCCAGTTTTGTCTTGCAAAAGAAATAGTTAACTAACTTTATACAAATGACATGTTTTAATTTCTACGCCTTTATATATATATATATATATATATAAAACATTTAAGCACCGTTTTTAGATATCTGAAATATCTAGTAAACACTTCAAATTAGTTTTCAGAAAATAATTAATAATAGCCAAGTTGATTAGGAGATGTCGCGTAAACGTTTCATATACTGTATATATAACCAAACGTCTACTACCATTTAGAGTGTAAAAAGATTTATTATACATATAAAATTAATAATAATAATTAATAATAATAATAATAATGCTTGAATGGTTCAACTTCAGTCGTAACGGCAAAGGTCACTTGACGGAGGAAACCTCCAAATGTACGCGGGATCCAAACCACGGGTCGTTACATCATTTGAACGCGGAGGACGGTCACCCATGCAACTACAAAACGTCGATTAACTTCACTGATCTAACGGGAAATGGTGTTGCTACGTGGTTCATTAACTTAATCACTTGGATCCTTATAAGTATTTGATAAAGTATCTCGTAAAAATATAGTCTCTAAACTCCAAATTCTAACTTAATAAAATTTACACTCTCTTCACCGGACAATCTGGCCCCTTAAGATGAACGAAATAAATTTAACTTTTGCCGAATTTTGTGCCAAAATTTACTCAATTGACAGTTACACATTTGTCAGCTAGCTGCGAGTACACTCTAAAACGGCGGTTCTCAACTTACGGATTGCCGAACACTTTTCTTGGGGTCACTGGGGCAGACAGTGTGATACAAATTCTATTTATATCGTGAAATATATTAAAATGCTCATAAAATTTTTAAGAATAATTTGTGTAGTTTTTTAATTAGTTATTAGTGCTCACTATATAAAATTTTTAATTTTAATCAAGCTGAAAGTACTTTTCCTTTGATTTAGCTAAGTTGCATTAGATTTAGGATGGTAGCGGGGGGGAGGGTCCTGGACGTTCGAAGGATTGTAAAAATGTGTTCCACATATATAATATAAAACTACTTTTCGTAAGGGAAGTGGCAGATTCTGCGCCATTATCAGCAGTTTATCTTAATTCTAAACACTACACACAAATTACGTCAGCATGAAGTCATATTGCTGTCACCTTGAGTGACGTTAGTGTTATACTGAGGTCATTATTGAAATTTCCATCTCTAAAGTAACAGTCATATTGATGCCATACTGCAGTCACAGTGCCGTCATACCGAGTATTGAACCGTGTTAGTGCCATATTGATGTTATTATTGAAATTCATGGCATCATGGCAACCCTATGAGGGCACGAAGACATCATTATGACTATTCTTGGATTGCAATATGTCGCCAGAGTGGCATCTTTAAAGGTTATTCAGCTGCATGCCTTTATGCATCATTTAATTATGAATATTTTAATCTGCTTCTTAAAACCTTGAAGAAATACAGATATTTCAGTTCAATGTATGCGTCACGTGACTTTTATAAATTTACTTTTTTTTTTATTTATTTTGTGTGTGTGTGTGTGTGTGTGTGTGTGTGTGTGTGTGTGTGTATTTGGCTTCTTTAAGTCGTCGCCACAATCTTTATAATACATACACAGCTTAACTCGTCACGTACGTGAAGGGTAGCAACATTACCGGTGCCGCGATAGATTCAGAATTTTTTAAATCATTAATATAGTAAAAGTTAGGTCAGGTTAATTTAATTAGGTAAGGTTAGGTTTAAATATTGTCACCACAACTGAAAAGGGCTACGTTGCGGCAAGTGTCATAACACCGATTCTCTTCGATCAGCGAAGTTAATCGCGACACTGGGTCAGGAGAATGGTTGAATGGGGGACCGTCCCCCGCATTCAGATGATGTCGAGACTCTTAGATGGTTCGGATCCCACGTAAAGCTGTAGGTCCCCTCCGTCACATGATGGTTGTCGTTACGAAGGAGGTTAAACATCCTCAAAAACCACACACCAACAACTGAAAATTATTAAAACTGAGATTTTGTAAGGTAGCCAAAGGTGTGCGTATAATATATATATATAATATAATATATATATATATATATATATATATATATAATATATATTGTTTTTGTGGCCAAAGGAATTTCAGTAATACGCTTTGTAATTTATTTACGAGAGTCGTACAAAAGCTTTATAGGTTCAGCAAAGTTTAACATTTACTTACAGTAACATTTCAAGACTGTTTTACAGACCAGTTAGTAGCCAAAAAGTCATATTAAATTATCTATTATTCTTAAATGACTTGCGCTTGTGATGCACTGCAGTTGTTTACAATCTTTACATAATACACAATGTCTGCGTAATTATTTGTTTTAATTACAGTATTATTATTATTATATACAGTACACTTTACAGTACAGTTTTTAAAAGCATATTTATTTTTAATTAATTTAGTATGCTCTGATGTTACAGTTCACAGTTCGATATTGCAACAGGAATAAGAAGGTTTTGTTTACTGAGAAGACACTGTTGAATAAAACAATTTGTATGTATACTGTAAATTTCTCTCGCGTTATAATCGTGACTCAGTTTGGCGTCATGAAGAAAGTCTTATATTAAATGGCGTCTTTCCGTTTCTGACACCCACAGTCTTTGAAAAAAAGTTCACCTAGAAAAATGATTTTTAAAAAGCATAAAAACTTTACTATGACCCTAGGCTAGAACAGGAAGGCCCTACGGCCTACGGCCCTACACCCTAGCCCCAGTCAGCGCCATGTCAGTAAGGATGGAATACAGCAATGAAGAAAAAGTGTATCTTGTATCGTGGGTTAGTTCTTATAATAATTGTGGAGAGAGTTTGCGTTTATTTTTAGAAAAATATAATAAACCACTACCAAATGCAACCACTCTTCGATAGTGGAAGTCCAAACTTTTGGAAACAGGAAGCCTGGTAAAAAGATCGTCCAAGAAGCGGAAGGCCAGTAACGGCAACAAGAGACAACGATAAAGAAAATGTCTTCGTCAGTTTTCGAGTCGATCTAACAACTTCAACGAGAAAGGTCGCGCAGGAATTGGGTATTTCCAAATTTTTAGTAGCAAAAATATTGAAATCACAGGGGTACCACGATTACAAACCCATTTACTCTCAGCTCATATACGACGATGATTCTAACAGACGGCTGCAGTTTGCTGAACCAATGAGACAAAAGTTCAACAGTGATCCAGATTTCGTTTGAAACGATCAAATTTCATATGAATGCGTCTTCGGTTTAACGAGAAGGAAACAAACACAACGTTCACTACTGGGCGCAAACAATCCCAAAATACGATTGGGTAAACCCAATAAAACGGCTACACTAACAGGTTGGGCGTGCATTGGTTATTTAGGACTCATTTCTTTGACACTCGAGAGATACGATGGATGGAAAAACGCTATTGCCAGGTATTGAGACACAAAATTTGCTACAGTTACTAATGTCGGTGGCAGGAGGAATTGGCTTTATCAACATGAGGAGCGCCGCCACATTACTCTGCAGCTGCCCGTGAGATTCTGGATACGAATCTTGAAGGAAGATGGCTTGGGCGGCGAGGTCCCATCGAGTGTCCAATCAGATCACCTGATTTAAACCCGTGTGAGTTCTGACTTTGGGCTTATTTGCGTGACAAACTCTACATTCCTGGTTTCATCTATCCAAATGTGAATGTATTTGGTCGCAGAACAGATGAACAATTGAAAAGTATCCCACTCGATATATTCAGAAGAACAATGAACAGTTTCATATAGAGAATCCACAAATGTATCATAGCGGATAAAGAAGAACTTGAAGATTAAATTACAATTTATTTAACAAAATATTTCTTATGAATAAAATTCTTATAGACTTTTTGTTTGATTTGTTTCATCATTTGAACACTTATCTGTATAATGTTGTTAAATGAATAGTTGTATGTATAAAATCCTTAAAGACTTTTCTCCCACCCTGTATAATGACTTTTTTTTAAAATTTTATTGGTGTCACCAAAATGAATAAAATATCCAAAGAAAACAAAAAATTACCAATTAGTTACTTTTTACGCTTTTTAAAAAATGCACTTTTGTTGACGAATCCCTCCACCCCCCTACACACACACACACACAAACAAAATTTATTGTATTTTGTATTTAGACGAAGTTTAAATTTACCTTTAGTAGATCTAATTTTTTTGAATGTTTCATTTGCACTGAATGTATTAAATTAATTTGTATTTATTCATTAACACAGAAGAAAACAACAACAAAAAATTCCCGCAACCTTCTTCCATACAAAGAAATATTATCTTCTATTGTTTGAAATCAGTTAAAAAAGAAGTTTTGATCACAATTTCTTCTATCTAAAGAAGTTACGTATCATTAAAAGAAGTTATTGTATCATCTGAGAAGAAGCTTTGATATCCAAAAGAATGTAAAACTTCTCCTAGAATGCACTCTCGAAAAGAAGTTAGAAGTTCTAAATTTAGAAGGTTTTATTTTGAGTGTTGTACGTACCACGAGTGAGGACGTTCAAACACTTCATGCTACATAGTACAGTTGATTCAAAAACTCCTGCCGTGAAACTCCAATTTTTAACGTACCGATTTTTATCTGTAAGAAACAAAGACTTAGTGTCACGAGAATTTTTGAACAGACTGTTCACGGAAGTTCGGATAAACCAGAGAGAAGCGAGTCCTATTCGCAGGGATACTGTATAGGTAATAATTTCTCGTACCACGCCAATGCCACTAGGTCTGAGTAACTTCAAGGTATATAATTTTGGCTACGTGTTTATTAAAACTTTAAATTATGTTGAATAAGTAACCCATATTAGTACCTGAAAGTATTAACTTTTTGCATACCCAACGTGAAATGCAATTAAATTCTTTACCTGATGGGAGATACGTATACATTAATTTTTGGAATCCATATCATGAAAGTTGAAAATATTCCCCAGTCAATTCAAAATACGTTGATGTAATTAATTATTAATTAAATAATGTAATTTTCATTCGGTAAGGACTTTTCCCGCAATTGTATTATTACCGAGATAAAAGGACATTACTGGCTGAGGAAAGTGTGTGGGGGGGAGGGGTGTGTGTGTGTTAAACAACATACATTTTGTTTTATTTATGATGCATTCGAGAATACTTTATTACAGTTAATGCAATATATATATATAATATATATATATATATATATATATATATACACACACACACACACACACAGGGGAGAGCTTCATTAGTGTACTGGTTTGAGCTTCTATTAAGGTGGTGAAGTTGTCAGCGGATAACAAGAATCTATAGATTGCTTTGTACAATGTACGATATCATTCATAATAAAAAAAAAAGGGACTCACATTTGAATCCTGGAGAA